>JAPZVO010000049.1:0-132777 GCA_029962745.1 Echinometra lucunter | reverse complement strand
TTTGTTGGCATTATCCTCACATGGGATGACTGTACATTGATTCTGTATCATCTGTGGTCAGCTTATGCCTAGGGCATTAAAATGAATATTGATTTGGATCTTCCACTGGGCATGTTGGTGAATGCTACACTGATCTTAGTGATTTACTTTTTATGCCTCCGCCCACCGTAGGTGGTGCCTGAGGAATAATGTTTTTCGGGTCGTCCGTCCGCTGTATGTCCGACCCGTTTTCGTTCTCGCGATAACTTAAGAACCGTTGATGGATCAACTTCAAACTTGGCTCACTATGCATATAGGAGAGACAATGATCTCATGAGATGTTAGGGTCTCAAGGTCAAAGTTCAAAGGTCATAGAGGTCATTATGGACATAGAAATGGTTTGTCCTCGCAGTAACTCAATAACCATTTGACGGTCAACTTAAAACTGCTCATGTATGCATATGAGAGAGGTAATGATCTGATTAGATTTTGGGGTCTCAAGGTCAAAGGTCAAAGGTCATAGAGGTCAAAGGTCATAGAGGTTATTATGTATGTGTAATTTGCTTGTTCTTGTGATATATCAACAACTCTGTGACAGTTCAACTTTATACTTGGCTCGAATGCATATGGAAAGGGCAGTGGTCTCATTAGATTTGGAGGTCACAAGGTCAAATGTCAAGGTAAAAAAAAGACATTGTATGAATAAGAATAAATTAACATGAATATGCTATATATTTCTTATCTGGCGATGGTGGAGGCATAAATTTCGACCGCGCGTGTTCGAGGATTCTAGTTTTGCTATGCCTTGAATTGTTTATAGACCCTGTCTGATACAATGGTACACATATTCCATATATATTCCATCTTGCAACAAACACTGTAACTTTGTCAGATACATCGTCCGGGTCTTGGGGGTTTCGTAGCTTCGCAATTAGGCTACTTATTGCCCATAAGTAAGTCTTCAACTCGATTCTTCCAGGTTGAATTGTGACTCCCTGTACATAGTTTTTTCGTACATGTAGGACGTTGATTGTTGCCCCCCAGTCTGTTTAGAACTTGATAGGCTTTCTCCAATGATCATTTGGACATAAATGCCACTTTTCTTGTGGGAGCTTATGTTTTTACTCTCCACTACATCAACTGATACATTCTCTGTGTCATCTGACTTGCTATCTTGTTTGTCTACCATCTTGTTTATGACTACAACAGCTGGCGAAGTGGTTCATTCACTGACACTCATTGCATAGTTTTCCATATGCTGGACACTCTTCCCGAGCATGCCCGCATTCCCAAATTACCTGTTGAAGTCCCTTACCGGGGCAACTATTTAAACACCAAACTCTTGCAATGACAAATGACAAAATTTTCTACATGTAACCAGGGACAATTAAGTGAACAGAACATTTGGGGACATTTTCAGGGATTTTCAGTGAGCAAAAGGTGAAGAATGTTTCAGTTTGCAGAAGGGTATCCAGAATTTAGTCTATAGAGGTTAGTTTTATCTTGTTTAGGGAGTCATGTTGTAAACAAATTCATTTCAAATTCTACAAGACACTGTCTTTCATTCGTCCAAA
This sequence comes from Echinometra lucunter, assembly GCA_029962745.1. Classification (NCBI taxonomy): domain Eukaryota; kingdom Metazoa; phylum Echinodermata; class Echinoidea; order Camarodonta; family Echinometridae; genus Echinometra; species Echinometra lucunter. Next base: position 131,224 of record JAPZVO010000049.1, on the reverse strand, counting down.
AGGAAATAGTCTCTTCTACTGCATATGCAAAATACCTATGCTCATTGCAAATCCTGTACCACCATGACTTTGGTAGAAATTTTCCCAGTTCTCTTGATGTACATCGATAAACTGTGTTTACTCCTCTTTGCTGGTAATCCAGATTGACTACTGAAAGAAAGTGCTCAAAGGTTTCTTGTTGCACTGGTATATATATTGTTTCTGGATCACATAACCAGGAAACTTGCAGGTTCTCCTTGATTTTCACTGATAGATCATGTTTCAACAAGGCCACAGCCATAGACATGTAATAAATTTACTAGACGAAAAGCAGCACGCGCTGATATCATTACGCGAATGGCATTAGGCCCTGACTCTTTCGGATCATTTGAAGGTCGACCTAAGCACCTGTTTTTGTTGCATTATTCATATCTACTGTGCGTATGGCGCGTATTTAATGTGCATTGATTGTGCATCATTGCGCATGTTTTTAGCTGATGGGCGTTATGTTTTAAAACATGCACAAACTCCTTGCTACTCCTTCGAATCATCTTACAAAATGAATTATTCATTTTTGCTCATAAATATTGATGGTGCTTAGGTCGGCCTTCTAATGGATCTGGACAAAATGGCGTAGCTTTAGGAGCTTGGCCACAGCATCACAGAGTATACTGTGACTTTCAAGAACTACAAAGTCTTCCTTTGCTTCCCATTCATCATACTTTCTGTCATAGCCAGGATAATGGAATTTTATCTCATTGCCAATTTTAGTTTTTATTTCTTCAATGATTTCCACACAGTAAAGTTTGGATATAGACCATTTTTCCTTCTTCCTGTTTAAAGTCTGATATGGAAAGGGTTCACCACCACCACAGTGTATGGCTCGGTAGTTGTGTTGTAGTCTGGTTTTGTAGTTTACAGCATTTATCAGGATGCACTCACACACAACAGAAGACTAGAGCCACGCAAGAAGTACGGGGTGAAAGAAAATTTATTCTTTCGCAGCCTTGATGAAAGTATCACCCAATTAATGAAGAAGTGTAGTACAAACACACAAAAAAATGAAAAAACCCTGTGAATACAAAATAGAAATATAGGAAACACTTATAGGTACGATACCTTATGTACATGTACATCATAAGTAAACATACTGATAATCTCATTTTGTATTCTAATTATGCTATGAACTCACACATATGATTATAAAGGCAATTATTTAAACAAAACATAATATGCTTACATCGGTTAACTGGAGTCATTTACAGAAGTCTGCGATAGCGTGTAAGAACATCTTGTGCATCAATCAACACTGAAGGTCATTATTTGAATCACATTAGTATCAACGTCACAATATTGAATCAATCGTGTATGAACGAATTGTGCACAATTATTTTCTAACGGCTTATGGTCAATATGATGTAATAACGATTCTATACTCTACACTTACGAGTTATGCTAACCAATATCAAAATGCAAATAGAAACAGTTGATATATATATATATATATATATATAAAGAATTGATATTATTATTCATTTAGCTCAGCCATCCTGACATACCCTACTCAGATAAAGCCAGACAATGGTTTGAAGTGCTCCCAAGTCTACTTCCAACACAATCTGCTGTTGCGACTGGTCATTCAACCTGAATTTGCAAAATAAGTCTGCTTCCTTGCGAAGATGTTCAAGTCACTCCACTTGTGACCAACACCTCACTCCTATGGTTCGACACGAGAACCCTTTTAATTCAAACAATAAAATTCCTATTTATCAAAATCCGAACTTCTAATAAAAATCAACCAATGTCACAGCAAGCACTCACAATCATCTTGAAACAATAGAGAAAGAATAACTTCAATCAATGATTAACACCCACCCTACAATTATATACAATTTATTATTAGTATTATTATTATTATTATTATTATTATTATTATTATTATTGTTATTTTATTTGACAGAATCAACAAACAAAAGAACAAATACAAACAATAGTGGAATATAGGAAGAGTCACATGGATGCCTGGAAAAGAAAAAGATGAACTTAATAACTATAACCCGCAGGTCTTCTTTTCCAATCCATGTGACTTTACATAAATAGAAGAACATAAAAAAAATTAATGAATACATGTACATCATAATGAATAGCGAATAATAAATACAATGATCAGAAAGAAAAAGAAAATACAAATCAAGGATAGGTAAGGATGTTGCCCTGGGCACCATAGATGGTGCTGCGATACATGTACCCAGGTCCGATATATGTGGAGATAGAGGGCGCTGCGCAGCTAGCCGTAACAAGCAGGTATGCATCAACTATGTATGGCAAAGTATTTGATTTGACAACATAAGCAGAGCACGGATGCTTTATAAAGGGTTGAAAAATTGTGAATGATGAATTGAGACATTGTTACTATAATGATTACATATGAAACTGTTGGAAAAAAACCCCCAAAACATTGTGTAAGGATCATATAATGATTACGGATTTATCATATGCATAATTAATCCACAGAGAGAATTTGCTCCTTTAATTTTAAGAGCCAGGTGTGAAAGGAGAGTAGTACAATGTCGATCTTAAGACAAGTGGGCAATGCATCTCAAACACAAGGAAATGTGTGAATGGCAAAACCATGCAACCTTTGGGTGCGAGCTTTTAGGTGTTTGAATTGAACTATTTCAGTGTATCTATGGTTGACATGAATGAAAAATTGGGCAGCTTCACATTTTACAATGCAAAACAAGACTTAAAGAACAAAACTAATTAGAGGATAATGTCTCCTAGATTTGAGGGAGTGCCACTTCAGATTTTGAAGGTGTATAGAGTATTCCTTTAGTAATACAATGCTGATTTTCAATGATAAGCAAAAGAGTAACGATGAATCAATTCATAATCCCTACCCATCAGACATGAATTCACGCATATTGAAAATCTCCAGACGATTTGTGTCAACCTTATTTATCAGATTTACTCTCTAAGTAACTCTACCTCATCTTTTTATCAAAAACTTCAATAGCATTGGTGCATTAGTCGATTTAAGCACAAGTAAACAACCTATATTAATAAAAGTACAAATTAAACATACCTCCTTTGAAGAAAATGGAATCAACTTGCAAACTTCAGGGTTGCATACAGACCAGGATTGACTGTCTACCTACCTCAAAGGTCAGCGCAGAAAATGAGGCACATGTTCAAACACATAACTATATCACAAAGGGAAGTGCTTGACCGAATCACACTGACCATTAGATCATCCACCCTCCCTTATTGAATTTACATTAAAATCACACATTCAAACCTATGTTTTACTCATATCCACATAGGACATTACTAATACAATCACATATTTCACTCTAATACTACATCTAACTGCTAAAATAGCTATATACAAACAGGGACTATATGTCACCCTTGAGTACTAATACATCTTTACCTGTACCAATTCTCTTTGTCTCCAAGTTCAACATGGTCCATGTTCTTTGTTTGACCCCCCTCCTACACACAGCACATAATGTGAAGCTTCTTTATTCCCCTTACACTGTACATGAAGACATCAGTATAGTCTTTACCCCTAGCTCCTATTCACCAACCTTCATATGGGTATATACCGTATGTACATATTATATAATCTACTAGTAACCAAGAAGTGCATGATCATTATTTGTGAAACATTTATATCTATTTGATTAACCTCTAAATAAGAAAACCCATGTATTCACATCTAATTCACAATCCCACAATCCATCCTGACACGATACATTTGCCCTCAAATGTGATTAAATAATAACACTAGATATAAAAAAAATAATAGTACATGAAATATAAGGCAGCTTGTCAAAAGTCCATGCACCGTTCTATAGCGTTCTTACTGCATCCGGGTTTTCCCTTCGGCTTTCCCGCTCAATGTTCCCTTCTCTTCAAAGGAACGGCCGCCATCAAAGGCCCATTGATGCCACCGTTCTTTTGTTCGTCTTTCCTGCAAGTCTTAATTTCTGTCGAAAGACCGAAGAATCTATTCTAAATAGCTCCCTCTACGACCAAAAAATGCGTGCCTTCATATTGACTGTCGGATCAGAGAGTTCGGGTCTCTGTTCTGAACTGTGGTAATTGCAAAAAGGAAACCCCCTTTTCTGCAGATCGCTTCCCTAGCTCTGCCATTGCCCATGAGTTCTTGTACCTATATGATACCGTTCCGCCCGATTGGCATGGCTGTGGGGAACCAACCCGTCGATTTCATTTCACACGAACAGAAGACCATGCCGTAGCCACCAGTAGGCGGTGCTTTTTACAGATAGCGTTTCGCCAATTGAAAAGGTGTTCTCCAGTTGAGCGATTCCATGTCCCTCGACATCATTATGCGATTGTCTTAAAAACGACTGTCATCGATTTATATTCTTGTTGTTTGACCAAATGCGTGCGCATCCCGATTTCTGCCTCTGCATCGAAATCAATATTCACAAGAGAGCAGAGTTGTGTTTTCGCAGAGGCCGTGATCAGGTGGGGGGGGGGGCGATTTTTTTTCTCCAAAATTCATGCGTCTTCGGAATGAGAGTACGCAGGCGCGTGGACTGGACATTTACAAAATTGTGGTCGTCCATTTCGAAAATTGCATGCCATGAATTAATTAGCATCCTCAAATTTCCGGTACCCTTCAATCACTTGGGGATTCAGGGGGAGGGGGGAGCCGCTCTTTATGAGAGGCACGTTTGTAATGTAAAACGTCGCCCCCCCCCCCCCCCCCCCCCCCCCTGAAAGCAAAACCTCCCCTCCCTGTCATGGATATCCGCCCCTGACCTCTAGACATTATGCTGTGTAGACCCAATTCTTAGTTGAATTTACATTTACATAGGTCCCGCCCCCTCCCCCCCCTATTGGCGGAGCAAAAAAAGGGAAACAAAGAGGGAAAGGAAAAGAATTGAAAAGAGAGGAGAAAAAAGAAGGGGAAACATAGGAGGAAGGCGATTGAATAAGATGAGGGGAAGACTTGGAAAATAACTTAAATGATCATTACGCCACTGGGAAAACCAATTCAAAGAAATAAACAAAAATCATTTTTGAACGGCCGATCGGGGAAATATGGGTAAAAAAATATTCACCCCCCCCCCCCCCATTGGCGGAGGCTGGATCCACCCCTGATTTAGATTTACATTTTATTCACCTTATCGATCCCCTCTCGGGGTATGAGAGTACAACATATAAACATCATAATTATAGTAGACTAAAGTATAAGTTCATATAAGTTATACTTTAGTTTGATACTTGATTTAACGTATAAACGTCATGTTCGGAATTGAAGATAAATACAAATTGTGGTAACGATCTGAAAATCAAGTTCGATCAGAATCATATGAAATTTACCAACAAAGTGTTTGTTTGTATAAATGAAAAATATTTGCCAAATAGCCCTGTGAAAGAAAATCGTAAAAGTGCTGAGAAATGAGCGATAGAAGCACGGAATTCCATCAAATGTTCGGTAATTTTCGAGGCAATATTATAATACACTGTTCCACGTAGGCTTTTCTGTTTTAGTGATCATCAGAATCATCGATATTGAGGGGCGATTTCATTATTCTACAAAGATAAGTGTATATTAATGTACTAGATCTAGATTTATGATGAATATTTCGTATCGTCAAGTAATCATATTTGAAATTGCGCCTGATACTTTGTGCTGTACATGGTCTATGACCTCCTGGGGCGGATCCAGCTTTCGCCAATGGGGGGGGGGGCGAAAATATTTTCATCAAAATTTTTCTCGATTAGCCGCGATAATCTGATTTTTTGTTGGTTTTTCAGGGGGTAGTCCTAACTAAAGACTGAAGTTTTAAATATATGTAAGTTTTTATTGTTATAAACAAGATAAGGTATCTCATGTGGTCTTAACATATAATGCGAACGCGAAGCGCGAGCTAAAATTCTTTGATATTTTATGTCTTAGAACTGAAGATTCTGAGCAGTTTTTATAATCATGAAAAAGAGATAAGTATCCAACTAAACAATGCGAGCGCGAAGCGCGAGCCGAAATTTGATTATAGTAACGTGAAAAGGGACTCAATTAGGACTGTTTTTAGTGATTAATGAAGAGGATATCACCAATAAATAATGAGAGTGCGAAGCTCGAGCTCAAAATTTTTGATATTCCGACCTGAAAACTGGACTGTCTAAGCGCGTTTTTATTTAAATAAAGAACAAGCCGTGTGTCTCAAGCAATTAAATGCGAGCGCGAGCATATGAGCTTAATTTTTTGATATACTGACATGATAAAAGAGCATTTTGACAAATTTTGGAAAGAATTTCCAAAGAAGATAGGTATTTCACAAATCAAACAATGCGAGCGCGCAGCGCGAGCTGAGAATTTTGATTTAACAATTTGTGTAAATCAAACAAAATAATGAAAGCTTGATGTGATTTTATCTTCATAAATCGATGGGGTGGGAAAAGGAGGAAAAGACTTACCAAGGAGGAGCAGACCTACATGTAGAATGGGGGAGCAGTAAAAAGGGATGAGAATAATGAGAGATGAGGAAGGATACGAAGAGGAAAAAGGAAGATAAAGAAAAAGATGCAAGAAGATCACGAAAAGAGAGAATAAGGACAAGAAGAAAATGAAAAAGAAGAATAACGAAGGAAAAGTAGTAGGAGACGTATAAGAAAGGCAGGTGGGCAGAAGAACAAGAGAGGAGACGGAGAAAAGGGAGAGAAAGGAAAAGGAGCAACAGAAAATGATGAGGTGGAGAAAGCGAATAATGAAAGACGACAAAGTATATGAAGAAGACAAAAGGAGCAAGAGAAGTAGATGAAGAAGGGGGCGAAGGATGAGAACAAGAAAAATAATTAGGTGGAAAAGAAGAATAACGACGGAGAAACAGAAGAAATAGAAGGGGGTGGGATGAAGAAGAAGAGACTAATGGGCAAGAGCAGGGGAAAAGGATGATCAATAATTGAATCAAGAAATTTATGAGTCTTCTCATGTCATTTGAGAGCAATAACGTTCATTTTTTTTGTTATTAGTCTACAGTCAATAAACCAACCTTCCCTCTATTCAACTCAATTCATCTTTACATTCCACATTCTTTCTACTCTCAATCTTCACAGACAAGGGCAACTCTTTATAAAGTCCACTCTTTTCAATCAACCACACCTTCATATTTCCATCCAGTCAATTCAACATTTTCATTACACAATTTTAAATCAGTATACCATTTTTGTTAATCAATCAGCTTTATTTTCTCTTCAAACTTGTAAAATACGGAATGATATTACAGACATGTATTGCACCATTACAAAATCAACAAAAGTTGAACATTTTGATTATGATCAAGAAATTGCAAAATAAGTGAATGAATAATAAATAATTAAACTGCACCACCAAGAAAGAATAACACCTGCTTTTTCAATAAAAATACCATCAATAGCAATGAAATTGAGATAACAGCAGCTTATCATGACGTGAAACTAATATACCGGTAACTGCGACCCCACAAATTAAAAAAAATATATAAAAACAGAACAAATCAAATCATGACTACAATAATAAATACATCAAGTTGACTTCATTGAAACATAAATTAGAATGGAAAATAACATTTTTTCACATTCAAATGAACATGAACCATAAATCAGTCAATAAAATACCACCATAAGTAAACACAATTCGTGGATGCCTAGTGTGAAAGAACTTGGAACTTGGCATGGAATAAATGTCAAATTGACTATACTGAAAGTACCTTCTGCATATTTTCTTCCATAGAAGTATATAGCTGGTAAATAAAAGTCAAACATGTGACATAACAAGATCATCACGAAGAACTTGTTAGGCAAGTGCTCAGCTTAAATAAAAGATGACAAGCAAAATAAGTGAATTTGATGTCTCGCAAAGAAAATTATGCAGTAATTAAAATAAATACACAATCATAACTTGGTGGAAGTAGTTCAATTCCCCCCAAAAACATATCATTGTCAAATTTCAATATTGTTATGTGAAATATGAATTCATCAGAACTCCTGAGTTCATCATATGTATTAGGTATCCAGTAAACGTTGTCTACTTATAACTTAACCACAATTATATCACTTGTTCTGTAGCCTAGTGAAAAAGTCTGTTATGCCAAAGTTTGTCAGCTTTGCTACAGAACAGGTAGCAAGGGCACCGCGAGCATTTCCCTAGGCTATCCACTTGACGACTTGGCATGCTTGCATCTGGAGGAGGAGGGTGCTGGGTGGTTTTCATTTGAAGGTAGGTCTTGTAGGTGTCTTGTGATGATAGTACTGGTGTGGTGAATTTCTGGAATGCTTCGTAAGCTTCTTGGTGCTGTATGGGATGACGCGTGCAGTGGAGGCAGGTGGTGCTAGTGCATTTGGAGAAGAGAAGCATTCCATCCATCCGGCGCAGGTGCGAAGAGGAGAAGTAGAAAGATTCCATGATCTGTGGGTGCTGCTGGAGTTGTCGGAGTGAAGAAAGTGCTGTTTGGACAGATGGAAGAGAAGGTTGATGGGTGGCATGTGCTGTGATGTGTCTTGTGTGGATGGGATGGCCGTCGAACTCAAGTCCTTTCAAATAATCTTGGAGTAAGCCCAAAGCCTGGTTGAAGACTGCCTTCTCCTTCTCCTGTAGCTCTCCTGCTGGTAGCTGCTGTTGCCTTGGAGGACGACTTTCTCCAGGGAGAATATCGCTGAGGTACACCCCACAGAGCTTCTTGGTCAGCACACCCCAAACACGTTCAATGGGATTCAGTTTGCTGTCACCTGCAGCATAAGATACTACGCCCATAGTATCCAGTCCAGCATCCTTCCATACTTTCCCCAAGAAGTACTGGTTGACATGAGACCTGAAAAAAAAGAGAATATAAGCCATGTAAGATATAATTGTATAATCACTGCAATAGGAAATGCATGTAACTTTGCCAAACCTGTGTTCAACAAAGGAGAAATTTAGTTTTAAGAAGAGCCAACAAAGTGTTCAGAAATGTTAAAACAAAACGTGCAAGCAATGGATAAACTAAAAAATTTTTAATGGTTGATGACAATTAAAACTAAGTTTGCTTTTTTCAACAACGGGTGTAAAATGACATTTTGTTGATATTTTAACAGCTCCAAATATGGCGATGCTCATCTCGCAAATAAAACAAGAAACTTTAAAAATTCGTATAACTATTTCAATATTTGTTGGATTTTCCATCGCTTATATTTATAAAAATCACTATCATTAGGAGTGGGCTATAAATGGGTGAGTTTGGTTTTAATACGGCAACATTTTTTTTGTGTATTCCTTTTACCTTATCTCAACCTGAAATGAAAATATTTTTTTTTTCTGAAAAGAGGGCCTAAAAATGGGTAAATTTAGGTAAAAATCAACTTTTAACTCTAAGTAATCATTTCAAGTAAAACAAATTGCCCCCCCCAAAAAAAACACAACAACATATGAATAGACACCAAAACCAGAGAAAAAGACCACTAAATAAAGAAGTTATGGCGGATTTTTTTTTTTGGGGGGGGGCAGGTTTGGGCGGCCATTTTGATTTTGGTCTGGCACACTTTTTTCTCGGACCCAAGATTAAAGTATTGTCATTAAATGTTGAGTTATATCACAAGGAATAAATAAAAACTACTGCCATATTAAAATGACAAAAAAAGTATTTTTGACCCATGTATAGCCCACTCCTATTATTATCTTTTTTTTTTATTTCGGGTATACCCATTACCGTACCTATGCTATAATACAGGAAGTTATTAAATGACAAATATTTACCGTGGATTGAAGTCAGCTCCATTGTCAACGATCAGGAAAGCAGCTGTTCTCCCTCTCCTCACCAGATCCTGTAGTAGGGGTAGCAGATCCGTCATGTGGGCTTCTATGGTCGTTGGAATACCTGGTGGGCGGTTCACAACATGGGTTGTGCCTGATCTCCTAAATCTGCAAGACAAAAAAAAAATCATCTAGTACTTTCATACATATAGGAAGCAAAAAATCAGAACCCAATACATTGTATAGGGGAGACCAGGGTTAGTTAGAACATGGGGTAAGTTGAAACATTGTAATTTTCTTTAAAGCCTGTAAAATAAATTTATGCAATACTGCCCTCAATTTATTGCTATTAATAACACAACAGTGTTGAATCATTATTGCAATAAATTGAGAGCAGGGATAAATTTATTTTACAGGCATTAAAGAAAAGTACAATGTTTCAACTTACCCCATGTTCCAACTAACCCCGGTCTCCCCTACCAATGAAACAAAAAATGAAAGGAGTCATATCATCTTTCGTCTTACAGCTCGCATAGTATTTGCTTGAAGGGGAAGTTCACCCTGAAGAAATTTTGTAGTAAAAATAGCAGAAACTAGAAATTTGAAATGCCCCCACTCAACGCGATCAGAAATTCATTCAATTTCTTTCAAGATTGCGAATTCAATTTCAACTTTTCGACTAAAACTATGTTGGCAGCAGAGAAAAAGCATTAAAATTACAATTTGATTTTACAATAATGTATTCAAGAAAATAAAATGTTTGGGGCCATCAAGTTACTAAACTTGTCGTATTTGTATCACCCACAATTATTAATAATGCACCTTGGCATGACTGACAGCCATTTCATTTAACTGTCCATAAGAGTGACTTTAAGAATTTCCTGGGGACTGCCCGATACACTTCATTTTTCAAAAGCACCTTTCACCCATCCCACAATTCAAACAATTACTTGTTGATACTTTCATATGATAAAAAATTGGATAAATCCATAATTTATTGTTCGAAATAGACATGAAATGAAATACTCCAAAAATTTGCTTTGCCCAATTGATCGTGTGCCCGGCGTCCGCTGTGCAGTGCCAGATGCATATGTACTTGGAATTTAAATTACCTCAAATGTTCTCTTCCCTTGTCATCTTTGTAGACTTGTTTCGCACCGGGCTCCATGACCAAGTATCCTGCAGGGGTGATCAGATACCCTGGACTTGGGAAATCGTGGTCGAAGTAATCTGGGGCATCAGTGGTAGGAAAAAACCTCCCTGGCTGAAGTCTCCTGTCTACAGCGAGTGTAGCTTCGCCAATGTGCACCTAAAATGAAAACAAAACAAATACCGAATTTAGTATAAATATATGCTACTGCTTTTATTTACATTCACTAAGTATTTAACTAATGGGTCCTTCCAGAGTCAGTCACATTACACTTTACGTTGCTATTCTATTACTTGGTGCTGTCACACATATAATAAGAATTTTTTCACTTGAAAACCAAAGTTTTAAAGAAAAACATTTGGAAAGGCTGCAGATTGTATTGTGCAAGCCATTTTTACTGACCTAAAATGATGTTTAATCTAAGCACAGATCTACACACTGTACAGTGGTGTACGCAGGAGGTTGGTTACAGGGGTTCAACCCCCCTTAAATTTTTAGATACCCAATTACCTAAAACCCCCTCCTAAGAATTAACCCCCCTCCCCCCAAAAAAAGGGGTTAGGAAATAAAAATTGGTGATGAAGACTTTCTTTGGGTTGTCAGCGTTTCATTCAGCTTGAGCCCCCCCCCCTTTAAAAAATCCTGCATACACCACTCGTGACTAATAAATCAAATGTTAAATGTCATAGAAGCGAGCGAGAATGTATGATTTCAAAATTACATGCAAGCATCAATTTCTACATGCAAGACTTGGATTTCATATCACATGGCCTTCATACAGACATGAAAACCTGAAGAGCAAATACATGTAACTGGGAAAATATTACAAAGGAGTTAATATAACCAAATGGGTACACACCTTATTCTTGTTATCCATAGAAATGGCAGCACTGATTTCTCCAAGATCAGCCAACAATTCTAAGGAGTTCTTAACCCTGGCCGGCAGTAGTGGGTATCCTCCCTCATGGCGTTGCGACTGTTCTTTTTCGGGGCAACCTTGGCGTCTATCAAGCCCCTGTAGTCTGATGAAGCGTTGTAGCGTTTATTCGGAGCAATCATCCATCTGTGGATTGTTTTCAGTCCTGAATGCAGATATAAAGAAAACATGATATTCACAAGCTGCAATGTTTTGATCACAAATTGACAATAACAATAATTTAGGTTCAGTCAAGAATGTTTCATGGCTGTCCACAGGACTGAGCACTACATACATGCCAGTTTCTATAAAAAAATTGCAATTTTTCAACCACTCTACAGGTGGGGAAAAAATCCACCCCAACAAAAAGGTTGATTTGAATGAAATGAGAAAATCAAACACTGAAAATTTCAGCAAAATATGATGTAAGATCAGAAAGTTATGACATTCTTAATTTTCACTAGGAATGCTGCACTCCTGCAGCCTGAAGATGGTCATATGACATATCTAAAAAAAAAATAGAGTAAAATTTACAGAACTGTTGAAAATTTCATTATGATCAAATAACAAATAACAAAGTTATTGAATTTTAAAGATTAGCATTATTAGCTTTATGAGTGATTTCTCCAACAATGACCATCTTCTGTGTACATTTCTGAAGTATAGAAGAAAGTAATTGAGCCCAACCCTGATTTTTTTTTGTGAAAATGGATTTTATTCTACTAGGCTAAAATCCATTTTCACAAAAAAAATCAGGGTTGGGCTCAATTACTTTCTTCTATACTTCAGAATGGTACACAGAAGATGGTCAGGAAATTCTTCAGTACGTAGTACTGTGCTGTGGAATTTCCTTAACTTAGTTAGGCTTAAGCCCTGAAGTTAAAGGTCAAGTCCACCTCAGAAAAATGTTGATTTGAATCAATAGAGAAAAATCAGACAAGCACAATGCTCAAAATTTCATCAAACTCGGATGTAAAATAAGAAAGTTATGACATTTCAAAGTTTTGCTCATTTTCAACAAAATAGTTATATGAACGAGCCAGTTACATCCAAATGAGAGAGTCGATGACATCACTCACTCACTATTTTTTTTTTTTTTGAATTATAATTAGGACCTCCTTGCCTGAAGCACAAAATGTTAGAATATTGGAATTCCATGTGTTTAGGGAGGAATGAAACTTCATTTTACATGACAATGATGAGAAAATCAAAATATTTCATATAATAAAATACAAAAGAAATAGTGAGTGATGTCAATTGTCATCAACTCTCTCATTTGGATGTAACTGGCTCGTTCATAGGGCCTAGGGCTAGGCCTAGCTATTTTGTTGAAAATAAGCGAAACTTTAAAATGCCATAACTTTCTTATTTTACATCCGATTTTGATGAAATTTTCAGTGTTGTGCTTGTTGAATTTTTTCTCTTTTTATTCAAATCAAGTTTTTGTTGGGGTGGACTTGTCCTTTTAAGTAAGGGTGGAACTAGCTAACTTAGAACCTAGATAGGCCTGGAATGGATCTAGGGGACTAGGGCCTACTCCTTACCAAGTTGAGGGAAGCGATCTTTGAGTCCAGGGACCGAAGCAAACAAATGGTCTCTGATCTGCTGAAGGCTGACGCCACAGTTGCCGGTTGTCAAATGACGACGGCGATGTGCCTCGAAGCCGTTGCTTTCGACAAAAGCCCTCGCCGTGTCGATCACTGTCGGGAACACCAGATCCACGCGGGGTCGTCCATACCGTTTGTGGCACGTGTGCTTCCGTACTGGTCGTGGCCTCGGTAGCGGAGGTTGTTCGATGTCAAACTCAGAGTCTCCATCATCTCGAGCTCCCAACAGCCACTGAAGGTCATATTCTTGATCACCAAGTCCATCAACCATCTTTGCAAAAGCAAACACCAAAGTGGCTTATCCTCGTATTTCGAACGTAGCGTATACCGGTACGGTATAGACAAATTATGTTGGTTCGATATGGTACTCGTACTATTGAAAACAAACGGAATGAATACCGGTACAGAAAAGCACTCGTAGTTATACTGCGTGTATATGTGCGCGCGTGCGTGGGTGACGTTCCGATCGCGAATTACCGCTGTGTACGCTTCAATGACCATGCACGATATGTGTGTGTCTGCCGTATAGCGCACACATTCACATGCATAGATATGTTTAATATGGAAAATCACTTGTGTATCTTTTTTTTATTGACCCCCTAGCTCCCCGGCCATACATTATTCAACAGTGGCCTATATAACTACGAGAGGACAATCGGCTGGCAAAAAAGAATTTTGGAGGGGGGCGCCTAGGAAGATCAAATTCAGTGGAAAATAAGAACTTATTGTAAATTTATATTACACATTAAAAAAATAAAATAAATTAGAGAAAAGATGGAATATAGTGGGAGAGAGAAAGGGACACGTATGGGGAGAAGAAATCATTTTATATTATATAATTATACTACAGCTAGCTAGCTCCCCGGCCCCTCCTTTTTTTCCAAAACAATGTACAAATACGTAAAAAAGGGCTATATGATTGTGATTTTTTTTGCATGGTCAACCACCCCCCCCTCCACTTTGAAAACCGTTACGCGGCCCCTGTGTTAACATAACATACATTTGGAATATTTTCATCATAAGGTTATGAAACCTAATTTGTTCAAATATTTTCCTATGTGTTTATCGCGTGGTGCTCGCATTTCTGCTTAGATATAATCCTGTTGTATACATCCCATTTTCGAGTCACTGACTGTCAAATTTAAAACGAAATCTATTAAAAAGTTGGAGTTATAGACTTTCATTACTTTGATACCAAGTAGTCCCATACGAGAAATTGGGATGATTTGGGGGGTATAAACAGAGGACACATCAAAGTATTCCGACAGTCACCAATCCCCAGTCGGACCACCTCCTAAATATTCAAGAATAGGGCCATCTCTCCCATGAACAATAAAGGGTATTCTCCACTGATCTGTCAACAAGTGGAGATCAGTGGTATTGATCCCTATTAAAATCTTGACAATAGGGTCGGCTAAATACATCAGTGCGCTGGCCCGGGTCATTGTCAACATCCGGCTTGCGGGGAATTTAAATAAGCATCAAAGGGATCGTTTGATTGTCATGTTGCCACGCGATACCTTTTTTTTTTTTTTTTCATGTATATGTTTATGCAATGTTGTGCGCATCATGCCGTCACATTATATTTCTCAACTTGTTTACATTTTCATAAGGGTTATGGTGTTGATAGAGAAGCGCAGAGCCCTTTATTATTATTATTATTTCTTTATAGCAGACACACTTCGTTGTTGGGTTTGTTCGCGTTATTTATTTATTTATTTATTTTAAATGCTTATACCCAAAATATACAGAAAAGCGAAGTGAGTTGTTTGCTGCCCTGGCCATGATGTCGACTCAAGACGACAGTTGTTATCACATGACCCCCCCCCCCCCCCCAGAAAAAGAAAAAAAAGTAGAACCCTACATGCAGACGATGATGTTTATATTTCAAATCTAAAGCTGGGCTGAGTGCATGCTCTATAATGAGTTCGTAAGAATAAATGAGTACATTATTAATAAATAGATAAGTAAAATTAATAATAAAATGTATTCATTAATTATTACATCAACCATACAAATCTGACCTCTTTGTCATGTTTATCTTAATTTTTATCGTGTATTGATTTTTACAAACAGTATTACCTTTGAGGGTTTTTTTGATTTCTTAATTCAGAAGAAAATCAGTCGACTAATAAACCGATTTTCACTCACTTTTTGGAATTATTCTATATTATTAAATTGTTATTTTCATATGAAGAGTTTCAAATTTTCTTTGCTATCATCTAGAGCTACTAAAAATCTATACATTGAGACAAAGTAACCAAGTTTAATGACAAATTGTCCTAACCCCTTGCAACTGAACCCTTTATATACAACCGTTATAATTTTTTGAAAAGGGAAAGTGTAAATTAAACTAGAAAGAAAAGAGTAAAAAAAGACAAGTAGTGAAATAAATGGGTTGATTGGGGTCTTGTTTTTATTGTTATTCATAAGTGTACTACATAAGTACATTGCATTCTTTCTTGGAGTTTTGGTGGCCCTGAAAAGGGCCGTTTGGTTTATACTCAATCTTCAAGATGAAGATGAGGATGAAGAGGAAGAGTTTCTCCTCCTCATACGCACTTTCCGGCATCTGCTTTTTCACCTTATCCTTTTTCCTCTCAGTTACCCCTGCTTTAATTGCCGAGCCAATCAATCTCTTCCTCCTTTCTTCACTTTGGCTCTTCAACCACGTGCCTGTGTCGTTACACTTGAACATGACTTTTGATTCTAATTTACCTACAGAAATATTTCTAGCATGATGCAGGTGTGAATCAACACGCGCAAAGTTCCGCTCCCCACTATTGTTTGTGCTTGAGCATGATGCAGCCTGCTCCCTGACTTCCACCGATGGTTCCCAGAAGACGCCACCAGGTAACTGTGACTGGAGCTGCCGTTTTGTCACCTCTAGGGCTGCCATCAGCATTCCTCTCATTGGTTCTTCCATTTGATCTTCATATGGAGGAGACACTAATGATTGGAAGATATCATCCCTCATTGGGTCACTGCTGAAGATGGTGTGCTGGTCTCTGAGCAGGGAGGATGGATTGCCTGCCCACCTCTCCAATACCTGGACTGCAGAGTGGTATTTGGCATTCATTTCCAAGATATTTTGCTCCTGTGATGCAGCTTCCATCCACGGGTGGGTGACCAAATGCCCCATCAGTCCAAGGCATCTACGATGGCAGATGTTCTTATCATTCCATGCATTCACAAATGCACGATGGAGATCATTTGATGGTTTGGTCACTGTTCTGAAATATTCTACTATAGATGGCCCGATGTGATAGAGCAGCCCAGCTGAAGAAAACAAAATGTCAAATCTGTTTCCAACCCATCTTGGTAATACCTTTTGATGACCTCTCCCCTTTAAAAATGACCTGAGGTCTGTGCTGTCGCCACAGCTTTCACTGTTGAAAAGCTTGCTGCCAACCCGAATGAATGCTTGGACATTACATTCCCCACCTTTGTTAAATGGCATTTTACGGGTCCTATCATGCACATCATCCATTTTTTTTAGAGCTTTGTTGACCTCCTTGGCAATAGTATCAAGAGGGTGCATTGCGCATCGAAATTTATTTAGGTGGATGTTTGTCTCCTTTTCAATTTTTCTGTCTACTGAATCATTGGTGATGCACCTATCTGTCATTGTGTTGGTTGTCTTGTTACATAAGATGTCTGGGGAGATGGCATCGCACGCTTCTTCAATCGTTTGAACATATTCATCTGCCCCTCCTCCAACCTGTTGAGAAACGCCCACCAGAAAAGTTTTTTCTTTTGAAGCAACTTCTACCTCGGTCAGATGACCTACCCGGCCCTTTGTTGTACCATCATATTTTATTGTCAAATTGTTTTGATCTTTGAGTGATTCCCGTACTTGAGATTTTGAGAGAACTTTCATTTCCGATGCCATTCTATGTTGAGTGGATGAAGAAGGAAGGCACCCTATTTGTCTACCATTGATTGTTTCACTGACAATCCTGATGGCCTCACTGGTCCGATGCTCTGGAACACCGATGTCCTGTCATGGAGTGATAAACAAAACTAATTTTCCAAACAATTCATTTTTTTTCGCAATCATAACTTTCACTTAGAAGTTCAATTATAGAAATTAGTATATATTAAAAGAAAGCAAAGAAAGGATAAAAGAAAGAAAACAAAAATTGTAATAATGAAAAGAAAAAAAAACACAAATGAACACAAAAAAGGAGCATGTACACAGTGGAAATTTCTGAACTGATAAATAGAAAATTAAAGTAATACATCTCCAAGTAAGGATATTGGCGGTTTCTAAAAGTGCATCTAAAATTATGCACACTACTAAATAAAAAATAATTGCATTTCATAATTTTGATAATGAAAATGGATGAATTTCAGACACTGGATAGCTAAGAGGAGGCTGGATGAGCCAACTTCATGTGAGCAGTTTTGGATAACCTTCAAGAAAATTTTGAATTCCTTCATCTGCAAGAAAAATAATTATTTTAGAAAATTTGGTACAAAAAAATCTTATTGTTCCATGAGCGTACTCAGCAGAAGGTGGGGTGGCTGTCATTGCAAGAGAGGCACAATAGTATTTAATGGGTCCCATTTAAGAATAATTACTGTACAAGTAATTCCTTTGTTTTTGGTCATTGTGAATACCTTACAATGGCAATGCACTACCTCTCCCCCTGCCCCTTTCATTA
Source organism: Echinometra lucunter (assembly GCA_029962745.1). Lineage (NCBI taxonomy): Eukaryota > Metazoa > Echinodermata > Echinoidea > Camarodonta > Echinometridae > Echinometra > Echinometra lucunter. The sequence continues at coordinate 113,160 of JAPZVO010000049.1, read as the reverse complement.
ATACATGTGTGTTCATGAAGTGAAAAACAAACAACCCCCCCCCCCCCCCAAAAAAAAAAATAATAATAATAATAATTATAAAAACAAATGAATGAATGAATGAATAAATTTTAAGAAAAAGACATCCGCACATTTGTAATGGTTAATCAAAGCAATGACATTACTAATTTCACTTCATAAATGTGAAAATTATAATCTTTCAATTTTGGTTTTCAAAGACGCATGAACTTCAGTTTTAAATTAATCAAACTTGTAAGTTAGGGTGAATTAGGCATACAGTATAACTGGCAGACAGAAGTAAGGACCGAATTTCTTTGCCATTTCAAAATGAGGGATCAATCCATTATCTACAGTATAATTTTGATTATAAGGGGGGGGGGGGGGTCAATGGTCAAGAGAAGGATCTTCATTTATAAATAAGAGAAAATGCATGGACAGTTTTTTAATCTACATATTTCAATATGATGTTGCATTCTTGAATGAGAGCAGTTTCAGTGGAATTTAAATCCAATGGCAATTAATTGTGCATCAAATTTGAATATGCATTTTCCTTTCCACAATGAATTCCTGGCATACATGTATCTGAATTTAAATAGAAGGAAAAAAAATCATGTGTCTGCAAATCATATATAGACAGATTTTTTTTTAATTCCTAAAAGCTCTATACCTCTTTGGGGGTTCACTTCTCATATATCAATACATCAATGATGCAAAAGAACACGAACCTGTAGATAAAATGATGCTTCGCGTACGCTAGTGTTGAATTGTTTTCCTTCTTTCGTCGGAATTGGAACAGTAAGTCTTTTAATTTCATTTTGAAGGGTTTCAATCTTTTCAAGAAGCTGTACCACATCAGAATCCTGTTGCGGAGGCAAAGCAGAGTTACGTGTCCCTGTATGAAACGTGGAGAACAATTTCCTCTGTAGACGGATGTTCTTTTGCCTGTACTTTTCTGCTTTCCTCTCAGCATTTTTTTTCCCCGCTTCTAGCTTTTTGGCTTTCGAAGACAATAATTTAAACTGCTCTTTATAATGCTGCAGACTCTTCTTAGCTCTTTGAAATTTCCTCGGCAAGTCTTTTCTCCCTCCCTTTCTGAGCTCAGATGCTAGTTCTCTTACTCTGCCTCTTGCTTTTGCTAGTTTTTTCTGAAGCTCTTTGGTTGCTATATTATGGTTCTTTGTGATCTGCTCAAGGTTGTCTTGATACTCCAACTTATTTGAGTCAGAAATCTCCAATAGTTGCTGCATTCAACATTTCCCCTTTGGTAACACTTTTTCCTTCTCTGATAGTGGACAGTAATTTCCCTGGGTATGGTGCGTTTCCTTCCATTGCCATTTTCCTGTTAAATAAAATTCATTCTACTTTCTCACAAACTTGTGTAAATTAAGCACTTGTTAATGAAAAATTGAAAATAATGAACGATAAACTTCAGCAAGAAAAAAAAAATATAAATGAAAATTAAAAGAAAAATAGAAGAGAAGGGAAAAAAATCCACATAGAGTATTGTACACAAAAACAAAACAAATCAAAATACACACAAAGAACAGAAGTCACAAACATGAAACAGTCAAACCATGAGCATAAATCTTTTGTTTCTTTCTTGGGTATTTTATTTTTACTCCTGGATAATGGGCCTGGTCAAGATCAGGAGCACAGACAACCAGGACACAACCACAAAGGCAGCTGAGGTGTTCTGACAGCTACGACAGCCAGTTTGCTCTGGTGATCTCTGTGGACTACAGAGTATTACCTAAGCATTTCTGGCTGACATGTCAGCTGGTAGTTTAGATCTCTGTTGTGCATCCATTTTTTCGAGTAGTCTTCAAAAACACCTTTGAAATTCCTGGGAAAAAAATGAAACAAAGAAAAATGGTGCAATTTTTTTGTTCAAAACTTTTGACTGTAAATTCATTATAGAAAAAAAAAATCACTTCAAAGAGCTTTTAATGTTTGAACAATGTGCTCAAATTGGAGATAAATTATTTTTAGCATACAGTAATTTTCAAGAATGGACCATAATAGATTGCAGTTGTAACTCTTCTGAAAGCAGTGAGAATGGAATTGAAATTTGACTTTGTAGAATACAGTGCAGTCGTACGCCTCGGTATCAAGATAACCTACAATTACATTTGTGAGGATTTATATTCATCTCTCAATCTCATGTATTTGAAAATTAAACTACAACAAAGTCATAGTATAAATCATATTCAAAGGAAATTATATAATTAAAATTGGACACAACAGAATGGTAAAATAGATATAAGACATTCAATAAATAAAAATGCAGAAAATATCACATGTTAAAAAAAACAATAAACACTAGATTCTGTCTTATTACAAATTAATAATTATTATTGATTGATAAACATACATGTACATAAATGTAGCCTTGACTATGCAAATTACAATTGCCAAAGAAAGGGATTGACTTAGGATAGAACTCTATTTTGATTCCCAGAGAATTTAAAAAGCAAAAACAAGAAAAAAAAAATCTTTCCAACACTCAACCTGGCCTGGGAGACGTCCTCAATAACCTTGCGGGATAATTATGAAACAAAAATATGGAAAATAGGAACTTGGCATTTTGTACACAACGCTCTCTCCCCAGTCGATGTTAACACATCAAGAAATACTTAAATTAATTTTCTAAATGTCATGGCAATTGAGCATCCAGATTATACCACAAATATCCAGAAAAAGGGGTCCGGAAAATTGAGGATAGACTTATATAAATTACAGAGATCTGCTTTTGTATCAAATTTAAAAAAAAAGAAAAGACAAAAGACAAATACGCAAACCTCTATTGTTACAAACAAAAAGAGCAAGAGGAGTAAGCAGGGAGTGGGGTTGGGCCATTTTATTTTTCATAAATTATTTTTAGCCGATTCAAAATTCAAATTTAATAAAGCCTAAAAAATGTTCAGCTCAAATGACCTTTAAGCATGTTAAGTACAAACACCCATATTAATAATAAAAAAGAGCTAGATTTGGTAGATTATAATTTATATGCATGATAAAATTTAAACTGGTCTGGAAACAAGATGGGTGAGGTAGCACCACAGGACCCCCCCCCCCCCCCGTCTTCAAAACAGAGTTCTTAAAATTATGTTGATCTGACAAAATTCAACAAATCGGCAAGTCTTATTTATTTTTTTAGAATATTGCATGATAAAGCCATAATTATAATAAAAAAAGGGGCTACCTTTATTTATGATTTATGACATATAAAATGAAACATTCATGATGAGACTAATAGTTGGTACCCGCGTACCGTGCATTGTCAATTGGAGTCGTTTACTACACAAAAATCCATAGCGAGCAACACGGCAGCCAACGCGAAATTTGCTCCCGGGCTCCGACGGGGCGCGAAATTTTCATAATCTCGTCGATGCAAGCCCCTTTTCATGCAGAACGAGCACTCAGTGAGCATTGGTGAGTACGATTGATTTTGGTTTCAAAATATCAAAAAACATTTCTGAATTCTTTCTAATACAGTCTTTCAATTGCCAAATGTTGCCAGATATGGATAAGTGTACAAATTACACAAACTTAGCGAGAAAAGTGAAGAAATTTTGACTTACCTTGTCAGGATGGGTCGCTCGCGAGGGGTTAGAACAATGTAAATACGGAAAACTGCATATCGTACGAAAGAGAAAATAGTTTAGGTTAATGATATGCGGAGATCTTGGAAAATGACCCAATCACTTTTAAATGAGAATGGTATCAATCCACACATGTCGAAACACCGATAGCAGAGAAGCACTGCGGCTGCAGCAAAAACCTCCGCACACTCTACGTACAAAATATAGTACGAGCGCGAGAGCGCCATCTTGTGGTGAATGACGATGCCTAATCATAGCAACTTCTATGAAGTGGGGCCCAGATATCAACATGTAGTACAAGAACCTACAATTAACCGTTAACATGGTGCAGCCTACCACAAAATCACATTAGAGTAAACTGTTTTACTTGGGGGTGATGCTGTCATCTCACAAATTTTGCTTAAACTGTAATCAGAGGTAAGCATACATCTTTAAATTTTCAAGCATGCTTCATGAACCAAAATATTTACATAAATCATCTTTCATATGTGCTCCAGATATCAACATGTAGTACGAGAACCTACAACTTTAACAAACCATAATTCTACAGCATATGGTGGAGCGTATCACAGCATCACGTCAAGAGTTTTTACCTTGGGATGTTGCTTTATAATCTCACATATTTTGCTTAAATTTGAATCAGAGTGGGTCTACATCTATAGAAATTTGATGCATTTTTTATGAACCAAAATATAAAACCTACAGACAAGGTTGGGGGACCTGTTTCCACGCAGGCCTAATTTTAACTGTTAACTAGAAACAGTAACCCTATAAAATTGTCTCAAAAACACTGAACAATAATTTTTGATTAGATACAGTTTTACGGACTTTAAGGGTCCTTTTGCAAAAGTCAAGGATAGCTAAATCATTTTATCTTGTCCTGATGTGAGAGAATGCGTCCAGAACACAAAATGCAAAAATTGAAATGTGACATAGTGGAACAAAATCTTTAGCAAAGATCATGGCACAAGGAGATCATATATCCATTTGGAAGGTGCACATGCTACCCATGTATGAGAAATCATTATTTGAAAAATTAGATTATTCAAAAATTTTAATTTTGCATTCTGGACGCGTTCATTTACACTGCAATATTAAAATGCTTGTTATTTAACTTAAAAGGAGTGTGGGAAACCTAGTCCTCTGATGTTGACATTTCACTGTCATCTGCTGGTACTATTTCAGTGTTCTCTGCTGGTACTATTTCAGTGTTCTCTGCTGGTATGTCTTTGTCAGTAGCATTTCCAGTGGCTCCAGTATTCCCAACTGGAGTTTTGGCGCCTCGCTTCCGCCTCCCCCCATCCCTGTCCCTTGCCCCCAAGAGCCACTTCTTCACTAACTTCTCTATTTCTTCTTTATCAGCTTTCATATTGCTCTTCACAGCACCTGTGTGGAGAGTACAAATAGATTAAACTTCTAAGAGCCGATTAGAGCGGGAGCCGGACAGAGTCCACCTAGCAAAACAGGTAACTTTTTAATGTATACAGAGCAATGATCTACGGGAAAAACAGTGCTAGAAAATAATCATCTGCCATGCAAAAACTGGTGAGGCCGAGAGCAGCCAGGAGGGCCCTCCAAACAGGGCCGAAAACGACAGCTGATACACTCGGCTTTTGTTCAACATCGCATGACTACTCTTGCTTTAAAAACAAAGGCAAAGCTGATGGTGTGACAAGCTATCAAGAATTGTTCATTGCAGACATTCATTTTTGCAATCGTCATGCTTGAGTGCAGCAATAAATCTACATTTAACAGCTTGTCATCACATCAGTTTTGTCTTAGCTTTAAATCGAGATCCATCATGTTTTGTTTGGTTTTCAAGGGTAGGCCAATGTCATCTGGCAGATCATACTGGAAATTGCGCTCTTCACCTGATCTGTCCTTCCTTAGCAATGTATTCAACATGTTTGCATTGTTCTGTACTGTCTCCTTTATGTCTTCAAGAAGTGTGAGAAGTTTTCTCTTCAAAGGATTTCCTGTAAAGACAAAGTAAAAGATACCATGTATTATCAAAACCAATTCTAAGGAATATGTATCAGTATGTCAGTATTTCAATAAAAATTAAGGTACCTGAAACACAACTTGTGACTTGCTTATTTTGACCCTGGAATCTTACTTTCATTAATTTGGAGTGGAACATAACATTCATCTTGAGCAAGCAGGGGTGCGATTTGTCTTGGGTTCGCAAGAATCAACCTCGATTGATTTTTCATTCTGTACAATTCAGATTGAAATTGATTCTCACAACTGGACTATTGTATTTATAAGTATATATTTTTATGAGAAGATATTTGTGTCATATAGCTATTTTCAAATGTGTGAGAAAATTACAATTTTGCATTTTCTACATCAACAACTCTATGTAAAGTGTTTATTTCTGCAATTTCATGTCCATTTGCAAAAATAAAAACTTCACCCAAGAATAAAGTAGATGGGAGTTAAACGAGACGGAGATTATTTATCAACACCTTAGTTAACAAATACACCGATCTTTGTTGGTGATGTTGCTACTACACTTGCTGCCAATACCTCACATGCACTGACCTTCACTGGATCACCAGCCTTTATCTCATGGCTATCCACATTATCCCAGACATTTACAGTCACCACATCATCACTATCATTCGAGAGCTTGAGATATTTCATGCTCCTGCCTTGAGACCCAGACCTTATCTGTTATTACAAAAAAAGATTACAAACGTAAGCATAATCATCATTAAAAATGTCTACAACAAACTTCAGTATTATAAAATTTATCAACACCTTAATTAAAAAATACAACGATCTTTGTTGGTAACGTTGTTACTACACTTGCTGCCAATACCTCACATGCACTGACCTTCACTGGATCACCAGCCTTTATCTCATGGCTATCCACATTATCCCAGACATTTACAGTCACCACATCATCACTATCATTCGAGAGCTTGAGGTATTTCATGCACCTGCCTTGAGACCCAGACCTTATCTGTTATTACAAAAAAGATTACAAACGTAAGCATAATCATCATTAAAAATGTCTACAGCAAACTTCAGTATTATAAAATTTATCAACACCTTACACCCATTAATTCCATCTCAAACACATTCATTAACTGCTATAACTGCTGTATACATACATTTCACAAAACTCACCAAAAACGTCAACCAAAATATGACATTTGACCATCTGCATAAGAAAACACTGCAAACAGCACCACAAACAAAACAAAAAAGAATTGATTTTACATTAACCAAAATACACCACCATAAATTCATCAAAAAAAACCAAATATATATATATATATATTCATAAACCTTTTTTTCAAACATAGTAATATAACCAAATTTGCATTTACCCCCAAGAAAATTGCAGTTTTCAGCATTTTGAATAAAATGAGAGACAAACCTATGTAACTTGCATATCACTTAAATATATGTAGATACCATCTACAAAAGAATGCTATTTACAGTTTCATTTCATTTGCATAACAATAGAAAACAGAAGTTATCTGAATTTAATAACATTCAAAAGTATTCATATCCCCATTTATTCCTGCACTTTGTCTTTACTTTAACCAATATAAATGCCCCCCAAGTTCCCCCATTGCCCTGGGGTGATCATAGGCCCCTAAGGGAGGCTCATATGGCCCCCCGAGACCTATCATCAACTTGAGAAGGCTCCTCATCATTGGCAATAGCTTGATGTCTGTGTAAGATCTTTGTTGCTGTGCTCATTTCCATATCCTGTATAGCAGTCTTATCAGGCGCTTTCACACCTACCCGATCAGGAAAATACCTGGTATTTTCAGATCGGGTATTTCTACCCCGATCAGAAAATACCAGGTATTTTGCTAGTGTGAAACCAAATTACGCGTAATATCCCCGAAAGAAAATACCCGTAAATTAGTAGGTACTTTCTCCAAATTACGAGTACTTTCTCCAAGGTCGCGGGGATTTTTGTAATGTGAAAGCAAATTACGAGAACTTCTATTCCATCGAGCACTGGCGCATGAACCGTGTACGTATTGGACGTCGTTATCGTTTGTGTACCGTACAGTCTGGATTTGAGATTTGTATTGTCTATTTCTAGCTACGTCGTTGTTTTAGTAAAGTTCTGCTCCCCTTTCGTGTTTTTTTATTTATGATTTATTCTGATATATCGATACGGTAGTATGTCATCCTCTGGTCATCGCTGATAGCGATGTGGAGGGAGGAGGAGGTGTACACGGCGGTGTCCTCCTCCAGTATCTACGATATGCTCGCTGCAAGACTTGCCAGCCTCGGGTTAGAGGATACCTCTCGAAATAAAGAATAAACTGAAAGTTCTAAAGAAAGATTATCAGACTGCAAGTGTACATCAAGATATGCAGAGACGTATCGATGATCGCATCGAGCTAACTAGCTAGCGCTATCATAGCAAGAGCTGAGCTAGCTGAGCCTCGTCTGCAAAATAAATCGTTCTGCGCATGCTCGTAACTTCGAGAACTTACCCCGAAGAGGTCTGGCTTCGGGTAGGTGTGAAAGCGCGGAACAATTATCGGGTATTTTGGGGCCTTAACAAGTTCTCGTAATTTACGGGTATTTTTCCTGATCGGGTAGGTGTGAAAGCGCCTATCTACACATGGCTCCAGTCAGCAGTACTGTGCCTTTGGCTTTGTGAGTGAAGAGGACTCAAAGTGGTTAATGCATTTAAGAACCGGGGGAAACGAGAGAAGGTGAGGCAGGAGAAAGGCAATCTAGAACAGGATAAAATGGCAAAAATGCTGGTACTTCGACCGCTGATACTGGAGTGGCCATGTCAGGGGTGTCCAATGTTTCTGAAGTATCTGCAAAATCAGTATCCAGTCAGAGTACAACATAAATACAGCAACCTATCAGCCAACAAATGTCGCAGCAACCCTCATCTCACAGCCGATCTCAACTGCAGCAACAGCAGGTTCCATCTCATCCCCAACAATCTCAACAACCCACTTCCCAACAATCTGCAGCAATTCCAAAGGTCTGACAGCAAGCTGAGCTCTTAGACCGTACTAATCAGATAGTCCTTCTTCCACGTCTTCATTATAAGAATAAGACCTAATCTTAAGCTGTATCAAATTTTAGCCTCATCCAATAATCCCTTCATACTGTTTCCTTGGAATTGAATATTGCACTCAGCTTTCATCACATGAACACAGCTCCAGCTAAGCGCTCTTTTGTACTCTTCAAAGGCTCTTTCCTCACAATGCAGATTATTCATAACTAATAATACCTAATGCGTTTCAGCACATTATTGTACAGCAATTTCAGTGACTCATATACCACTGGAAAGGCGAGAGTCTCTACTTCCAGATGAGCTATAAAACGGAAAAATGAATTTTGCTTATTCGTGGTTTTGAGGCAGCAGCTCATATATATAAAACCCTTACCCATCTTCTGCATCGGACATAGCCTCCAGTACACATTCCTTGCGCATGGTCCCATCACTCTGCATAATCAAAATATAAATATTGCCAACACCTTGGTAAATAAACTAGAGTAGTATTCTAAACATCATTTTAACTCTGTCCTCACTTCTCTTTTAACTTTTATTAGAGGTCAGCTATAATGGGCCATGTTTCAAAACAAGATTTAACATATGTTATTTGCAGCAGTTTGTTTTTCTTCATTAATATTACTCCATTTAAAAAAAAATCAAGTGAAAAAACATGACAGTGCTGCCCAAAAAACAATTTTAAAAGGGCATGCCCAATACATGCTGAGTCACCTTCTGCAAAAAATTGAAAAAGTCATTATTTTCTTATTTCAACAGCTTTTCACCTGATTTCAGTATCTATTTATATGTTTAGCAGCATTATAAATCCATTGGCACTGTCAAAATGCTCGGAGTATCAAAGAAAGTACCTAAAAAGGGTAGATTTTGTTGTAACCCTGAAAAGCCTGAGGTGGCATCATGGTCCCCATCATGACAATTTGCATTTGGAGAAGCACTCTCTCCTCCTCGGTGCTCCATTGTTCTCTTGCCTCGTTCGGCATTTCCACCGCACCACGATTATAACTATGAAAATTGTCAAGATGACGGCAAGATCTAATAAACAATTATGAAAGTTGTCAAGATGAATTGACGGCAAGATCTGGTAGTAAACAGTGTCAGTATCAGTGCTCGGCACGTGCAGAACGAAACGTAAGAAAATTGTAAACATTACTTCTTATCTATTACAAAACGGTAAAAAAAAAATTACAACATATTTTGGAAGTATTACGAGAAAAAAACCCAAATTACTCTATTTGTATATTTTAAAAAATTTTATACATGTAAAAAAGTGCTTTTTAATAAATATTGTTGGTAAAAACAAAAAAAAAATATGTTCGAGGGTATCTACTTGGCCACAGTATTCAGCTGAGCTTGCAAGTAGTTGCGCGCGGAATCTCGGTGCAGGGGACTTCGGGAGAGAAAAAAATTGACCTCTGACGTCATTAAAGAGGAGAAGTTCTCCGGTTTGCTTTCATACTGGCTGTTTCACCGGCGAAGATCTCCACCTCTAGAGGTGGAGAAGTTCGCCGGCGAACTTCACCGGTGAAGTTCTCCTGTTTACCTTTCATACTGGACACTTTCCCCTTCGCTGGCGAACTTCACCGGTGAAGTTCGCCGGTGAAAAGCGCAATATGAAAGGGGTATTAGTGTCATCTCATACTGAGGCCTACAATACAGCTCTCTTACACTATCTGCATTTTTCTCTATAACAGCCATTCAATAAAAGCTGTCCCCATTCTTTTTGTTCCGTAGCAACATTTCCTCTACCACTTGGAACTTGCGTGGTCCAGACATCTTGAAAATAAACAGACAAAATATCAATTACACAAAATAGTCAATTTCAGTTGACCACTAAAACTATTCTCCATTGACTTTCATAACAGCAACAAACCAATCATACAGAAAAAAAGAAGAAAATAAATTTTATGCAAATGAAATCAAGAATATACAAGTAGTGTCATCCATTCGATTGTTTGTTATAAGTGTTGCATCTCTAACTTTTGTAAACTTTCTTTATTAAAATACTTAGACGGATAGCGTGCATCCAGTCTCGTCCAAGAAGGCTTGGCCCCGCCCTCTTAGCAACCAGAAGTCTCAGCGTTGCCGTCTGCTGGTTATGACTGACAGGTACTACACATTCTCTGACTACCTCGACTTTCCCTTCATTGTATGTTCGAAGATTTACTCGGCTATCGCGAAGCTTCAGCTTTTCGTTTCCTTTCCACGTATTTTTCCAGGTCTCCTCACTGATTAATGTGACACAAGAACCTATGTCTATCTCCACAGAAACGACCTTTCCTTTCACATTAATGTCGACTGTGAAGGGGTCTGACTTTTTTCTTTGACTGGTCGTATGATAGAGAGTATACACCCCCTCCTCTTCTTCCTCCAGGTTGTGGCTTTTGGTTGACTGTGACCGGTTTGGGCGTTTCCCCTTTTCTCCACTCTGGGTCTTTTTCTTTCCCGATTGACATACTTGAGAGAAATGACCCTTCTTGCCACATTTAAAACATTCTGCCTTTTTCGCTTCCACAGCGATGACAAGATGGCTCCTTGACCTGTTGGTTCCGAGAGCTCCTCGCCTTCCAAACTTTGTTAACCTTTTCGCTGCCGGGCTTCCCCTCTCGCAGATCTTTGGTGTTTCGATCCGCCGTTTCTATAGCCTTGGCTAATGATAGAGCTTTGTCGAAATCGAGCGTGACTTCGGCTAGAAGTTGCTGCTGAATTCGGTCATCATTCACCCCACATACCAGTCTACCTCTCAACATCTCCTTGAGATTTGTCCCAAAATTACAATGTTCGGCCAGATGTCTTAATTCAGCAACAAAATCTGAGACGGACTCACCCAATTTTCGTTGTCTGGAATTGAACTTGAACCGCTGAACAATTTCCGATGGTTTAGAAACTTTGTGGTTCGTTACCGTCGAAATGATGGTGGAATACTCCACAGTTCCTGGCTTTTCTGGTGCCAGCAAACTCGAAATGAGCCGGTATGTTTGTCCTCCACATACGGAGAGTAAGATAGCTCGCTTCTTCTCCAAATTCTCCGAATTGACAATATCATTGGCAGCAAAGAAGTGTTCGAGGCGTTCGGTGTACTGCACCCAGTCACCATTCTCTACCTGAAACTCCCCAGTTGTTGCAAAAGTAGCCATTGTAGACTTAATTTCGTCGTAGCAAGATAAACCTGTTAACACAGTTTATCCTCATCACCAATAAATGACACGTTTAACTCTGCATCATTGACTAATTAAGATAATTTCGAAGAGCAAGAAACAACACGAGAGGACACAGAGATGGCTGGTTTAACTCTCAATATATTGTCGCACTGCGCAGGCGCAGCTTTACAAGAATGCAACATCAATCATCAAGATGACATACATTACACTTCCCTATTCAAATCTAATGCCATTTTCCCATATCACAACCCAAACCATTTCATCCTTCAAAATCTTGGTATACACATCCTTGCACACCTTTTTCATAAACACATCTACATGATACAAAAATCTTCTCTTTGTAAATGATACCTGCTCCAAATCTTTCAAAACATTTTCCATTAAACTACAGTCATTTTGAGAAAAAAAAACACAATCTTGCACAAGGAAATTATATTTCTTATCTACCACACTCTTTACCTATATTCCCAAAGGTCCAAGAAACTAAAAATTAATACTTATAAATATATCATACCAACATGTTCTGAAATAAAAGTAAACACAAAAAACAAATCAACAAGGAGTAAGAGTTAGAATGGTGTCCATTGTGACATTCAAGTCACCTTGTCCTTTAAACAGACCTCCAGCAAAGTTTGTCCCTGACTTTAGACTTCTTAGCTTTCTTGATGTCATCTCATACTGACGCCTACAATACAGCTCTCTTACACTATCTGCATTTTTCTCTATAACAGCCATTCAATAAAAGCTGTCCCCATTCTTTTTGTTCCGTAGCACCATTTCCTCTACCACTTGAAACTTGCGTGGTCCAGACATCTTGAAAATAAACAAAGACAAAATATCAATTACACAAAATAGTCAATTTCAGTTGGCAATGCAAAATTTACCTTTCCCTGTATATCTGAAATAAATGTCATTTATCCAAATATTGAGTTGCGGAAAATTAAATGGCACTTTTCTTGCCCATACCTGGACCAGTTGCACAACAATAATCTTGTTCCTCTTCAGGTCCATGAGCGTGTATGACCCATACTTGGCTGAGTGACCAGGAGAATCGGCGCGTCCATCACCACCAAGTACAATTCGCTCCCCTTTTGGTATCTAATGAGCTTCCTCTGCTCCTCCTTTGCCACTCTAATGATGGCTGGCTGGAGGTATTCCCGCTGATGTTCCATGAAGGTTTGAACCGTTATCACCTTGAGATGAATGTGCCACAAAACACGGAGGACCTCAGTGGGGCTACCTCCCCCGTCAAGTATGGCTGCTGATAGAAGGAGGTTGCCAGCCGTAACTCCAACCTTTGGCTGACTCTGCCATTCCCGGAGGTGGCCACAGTTCAGGCAGTTCAACTGCGACCCATAAGAGCGGGGACACACATTCTCGATGTGCATGTTCTTTGACAGTCAAGAAAGACACACTTGGAATAATTCCAACAAGTTTGCCTCAAAGACAATGAATTTTTCCTCCATGAGAGGGCTCTTCAGTTGAGATCTGCATGGAAGACCAAAAAGATAAAAGGCATGTGATAAGTTTTCACATACAACCAAAAGGCAGTCTTTATAAGCAGGTAGTCTTTTGGGATTGGTTCCTTGCATGTTTCAATGGGAAAACATTTTTTGTTTGTTTTTTATTCATAGGTCGTCTTTTTATACAGATTGTCCCTAAAGCGGATTAAAGAAGTATCATTTATGACTGTTCACTTTGAACGACAATCGCGAAAAAATAGGTCTTGAAGATTACTCTGATGCATGGAAATGACTGCTAAAAAATATAAAGGACTCCAGGCAAAATGATGCAGGGTATACTGTTAATGTACTCTTGCCATGTCAACTGAAAATATAAGTTCACAGAAACTTACCGTGCTTGTCTTTCATTGAATGGCAAGTTTGTCTCTTCACCCGGTATATAGGTTGGATCTCTGATCTGATCAGCAGGCTCTTCCTCTGGTTCATCCTTTGGCTCATCTTCCAGTTCATCCTCTGGTTCACCCTCTGGTTGTTTACGTGAGTCCGCTGATTGCACCACAAAATTATCTTCAGTCTGCGTCACTGCATCACAAAGGTTCGCCACTTGCTCTGTGCGCAAATTCACTTGCTTTCCTGTCAGGAAGAATAGGCAAAACTGCATTAGCACATGAATCACAGTTTCTATAGTACACATTTAAGACACAATGTCCAATTCGCAAGATAATATCAAATTCCATTTTACATCTAATGCCTTCCCCTCCCCCTCCCCCCCCCCCCCCCCCAGTAGCTGGTAATCACATGTGTTTTAAGACGACAATCCGGTTTTGGGTTGTTTTTTTTAATATCCCAAAGTGATCCAATTTACAAGAAAATTAAAGTAGAAAGCTGTAAAAGCTGCATTTAAAGTATTTTTACATATGAAAAATGCGAACCAATTTTGAAAAAAATATAAGTGGAAAAATAAATTCATCTACTGACCTTCAGTTTTCCAAACTTACCTTTTGAAACAGTGATGGGCTTCACTTGCACTTTGCAGGTTCGCCTACGTTTCTGTATCCCAACTCTACGATGAACCATCTGCAATACAGGAACTTTGCTTGTTATGAGAACTTATGGTACATGAACTTGCAGCTAGAAAAGGCCTAAATGAATCACTTGCAAATCACAGCTGAAAATCAAAGCTACATTTACACAATCTTCCTGGTGGTCTGACTGCCCAAATCATAGTGTGCTGTGGGATATTTTCTTATTGGTATCAAAGTTTTGTTAGGTCTTGCTGAGCTTTCTGACTGTCTGTCACAATATCCCATCCTCCTGTTGGTATTCAAATTCATAACCATTTTACCTGTTTATCAGAGAATTTTTTTAATACACAATTTTTATTTAGTTTTTTTTTTTCAGAGTCTTTAGGAGGGTAACCACACCCCTAAAAGGCTGAGTCTTTTTTTTTTTTTTTGGTTTTTGCTTGTCAAGAATTGTGGGGGAACCACAACAATCTCATAAAAAAAGACCTAGGTACTCCTATAGGCTATACATGCAACACACACAAATGGAACCAAGGTAAGTGTTTCAACAAACTGTCGCAAGTACTGTTTTGCAGACATCCAATTGAAACAAATATATTGAAATCAACAAGCATTTCTATGGAATGTATGTAAACTTGTATTTACATGCAAGATGGTAAGATGAAAACTTGCCCTAAAGTTTCCTGCAAAAAGTAAAAGTCCTACCTTTACTGAGCCCTGATGCCCTTTGCTACACTCAAGAATGTCTTTGGCCGATGCCATGGCTGTTTCCTCTGCAGCCTTCTTTCTATACTCCTTGGCAATCTCTGCAACTTCCTGTGAAATCAAATTGATGAAGAAATTACTGACATAGATCATCATTTTAAACATTTCATTGTCTTTGGCAAAAAATTGCACCATTGCAACAACGCAGTGTGCCCACAAAAACTTTTGAAAATGATGTGTCACTCATGTTTACTTTTTATAAAAAGGTTATTCATAAAATGTGGCTTTTTTAAACATGTAGATCTACATGTAGGCATGCAATGAAAAAAAATCTAAAATTGGTGAATATTCAAAGAGAAAGACAAAAGTCATTCTTATTGTTTGTGAAAGATTGCATCCACCCATGAATCCACAACAAGTATATCCTAAAACAAGAATACTGTGAATGCCTTTGTGTAGAATGACTTCCCATAATAGCTACGACTGACCTGCAAAATCCATTTCAACATACATTTCCAGTAAGAAATGAACATATCCCCCCCCCCCCCCTTTGAATATGGCCTGCAGCAGCCCATGACTCAAACCCCAAATGCACTGGTATGTGAAAAACATATGATGCCGAGTTTGCCTTTGTGACAAGTTAGACCAACACCAAGATTGAATTTTGATAATAGAAAGGGGAAGGCAACAAAGACAATGCAAGGTTATTATCTACCCTCCTCCCGGTGTTGTCACTCTATATTCAAAGTTGTAACCATGATCATTCAACAATCAGAATTTGACCCTTATTTGGCAGTGTTTCAAGTGCATTTTTAACCAATTTTACCCCTACATGTATCTGGCACAAAACGGGTACTAACTGACTTTTACAAAAATACCCCTATCTTTAGCATACAACACCGGGACCCTCCTGAACAGCCGTAGTTCTATCAGTAAATATAAAAACAGAACTTTTTGAGTTTTCAAAGGCGGTCTCTGCCAGTTACGGTAGCACAAGTATCAAGTACTGGTACATAATATAGACCCTAATCTCGCATTGTCTACCTTGCATAAAATATGAGTGCGTGAGTTTGTGTGCAATTCCTTTTAATTTTTATGAATAAGGTCTATAGCTAATTTCAGTGAAAACTCAGGGAGGCTCTGACACCTCCATCTCAATGAGCTAGGCATAAAACACTCAGAGCAATTACGTATGTGGGCAAATGGAATTTCCACTCTTTCTTACCTGAGCACTGATGCTGCGTCGACCATGTCATGTTTTTTCAACTAAAATTGTGATATTTTGATTGCAAATTACACCCCCCATACGATTTCTTGCTCAGTATTACATCATATTCATGAAAATTTTACAATCCAGTGTCATTTAATTTTGCATGAAAATGAAATAGATCTAGTGAAAGATATGTCATAACGTCAGCAAAGAGCAAGGGGTGAGTGCAGGTGGGCTTATGTTTCCAGTTGCACTGTGTGATGCCCCAGCGACATCCCGCTCGACCAGAGGCATAGAGTTTGAGGTCGTTGAGGGGCCAGCATCGATGGAAGAGCTTATGTTAGGAGGTGGAGGTGGAGTAGGAGTAACAGAACTAGTTGAACTTGAAGCAGCACTGATGTTAGCAGACGCCATTGGGTTGTTGTAGATGTGGGGAACCGCGTTGGGAAGAAGTTTGGGGGGCAATTTGCGGAATCCCAGCTCAAACATTCTGAGCTGCGACTGGTTATATTGGCTTCTATGGAAGTGCTGACTGCATACATAGATATTATTCAATTGAGTGTGACCGAAGACTCGATGTTGCTGAATAAAATGGATCCAGCCCATTTGCACGGCAGAAAACCTCGCTCCTCCCGTCGGCATCGGGCCAGGCATGGTATGCACGGTGATTGTGTGGTGGGTTGAACTGCAGTGCAGTACCATGCATCGATCTCCCCCCTTCTTCTTCTTATTATTCTTGCCTTTCCCCTTCTCCTTTTCCCCTGAGGCTGACGATCGTCCATCTTCACTCATGCCGCAGATTATTCAGCGTTATAATACAATGTTAAAAAAAAAACAGGTATTGAATAATCACTTTATTATGACGACGTCGCACTCACTCAATCTATCAATCTCACTCAATTACCGTAACGTACTCAACGAGCTTTGGTTTTTAATTATGCCAGCGCGATATCCATCAAGCCACCGCCGGGTGTAGCCGCCTGGTCTACCGCCGAGAATGCGCTTTCTGCAAGAACGTTCAGGCAGGAGCCGCATCACTCGCGGATGAATATCGTTCAACAACTACGTTGTCAGCTAGCTGCAGATCTAGTTTGATATTTATTTTTTGGGAATATTTTGCTGTTTTCTTAGGCTTACTGCATCTTTTTGAGGTATTCACACATATGAATGATCAGTATGATTATATTTCTAGGAATTAATGATCCTGCACACCAACGAAACCCTTCTAATATTTACTATTCGTACAGGCAGGTTCAATGGTGATTGCACCTTGTTTTCCGAGATAATAAACTCGCCTTAAAACTCCACAAAAAGGAAACTGTGACAATATGAAAAAGAAATCAGCTACTGTATAGCGTTGTTTCGTGTTTCTTCATTCAAATAACAGAAAATCTTTCACATTACCCCGCTTGCGTATTTACAATGACAATCTAAGTTCTGACAAGAATGCACTTTTACATAGGCATATCACTGCCACTTACCTTTCACCGGCCCATGCAATCCCCCTCGTGACATCATGCTCGGGGACCTAGGTTTCTGCGTGCGATCCGGCGTTTCTGACTTTGAGATTTTGGTGAAGTTTATTCGCTTAAATTCACTATTTAAAACTTGTTTTGTGGTTGAATGACACTCAAGTGTTGTTTCACGGGTTGAAAACTTTCCATGGATCTAATTATCTCAACATTTTCGATCGCTTTCTTATATCAACTTTAAACAGGTCCCCAGCAAAGTTTGTCCCTGACTTAAGACCTTTAGGTTTCTTAGTGTCTTCTCATACTGACGCCTTCAAAATCTTTGTATACACATCCTCGCACACCTTTTTCATAAATACACCTACATAATATAAAAATATTCTCTTTGTAAATAATACCTGCTCCAAATCTTTCAATACATTTTCCACTAAACTACAGTCATTTTGAGAAAAAGAAAACAATCTTGGCACAAGGAGATTATATTTCTTATCTACCACACTCTTTACCTATATTTCTCAAAGGTCCCAGAAACTAAAAATTAATACATATATATATATCATACCAACATGTTCTTAAAAAAAAAATAAACACAACAAACAAATCAACAAAGAGTAAGACTTAGAATGGTGTCCATTGTGACATTCAAGTCACCTTGTCCTTTAAACAGGCCTCCAGCAAAGTTTGTCCCTGACTTAAGACTTGTTAGCTTTCTTAGTGTCATCTCATACTGAGGCCTACAATACAGCTCTCTTGCACTATCTGCATTTTTCTCTATAACAGCCATTCAATAAAAGCTGTCCCCATTCTTTTTGTTCCGTAGCACCATTTCCTCTACCACTTGAAACTTGCGTGGTCCAGACATCTTGAAAATAAACAAAGACAAAATATCAATTACACAAAATAGTCAAACAGCAACAAACCATTCAGACAAAAAAAAGAAGAAAAACATGGGTCTGGCAGCTTGGGTGAAGTAGAGGTGGGTGACATTGATGGGAGTGACATTGATGGGAGTGCCATTGGTGTATGAGTAGCCTTCTTTTTATCAAGATTCCGCGTCACTTGTCTCATACTCTCAAGTAAGGCTGGTAATTCTATAAGAAAAGTCAATTGGTAACGCAACTGAAAAACAACAACCACTGAATGCAGAGCATTCATTGCTATCTATAAAAGAACAGTAGAATTTAATGTAAAGTACTTTTCTATACTAAAACCCTCTGAAATCTGACATACATTGTATATATGCGGTACACAATTTTTGCATATTGCGATGGTAATGCCAGATGCTGTCATGCCATGTGCAGCGAAAACAAGTTTGAAGATCGTCATACATGAATCAATAAGCTGTAATTACAAACCCCTTTGAGAAATACATATGAAATTTAAAAGGCTTATTCACATGCTCTATTTAAGTTTCATCCACTTGAATTGTTTGCCATTTCATGGCTGAGCTTCAAGGCTTGTGGTCCCCTTTACAGTTGTCAGATAAATTTTGGAAATAATTATAACATTTTAGAAAGACTTATTGTTTACTTTTGAAGAAATACTGCACAGAAATTAAATGCATAGTGGAAGGTTGGGTTAAAAGGGAAAAGATCCTCTCAACTTTTTAAAGAA
Source organism: Echinometra lucunter (assembly GCA_029962745.1). NCBI lineage: Eukaryota > Metazoa > Echinodermata > Echinoidea > Camarodonta > Echinometridae > Echinometra > Echinometra lucunter. The sequence continues at coordinate 93,894 of JAPZVO010000049.1, read as the reverse complement.
ATATTTCACTCCTTCTTTCATACCACCAAGATAGATACACCTCATATATTTTCAATGCACAATGTACCTTGTATGATTGCTAGGGCTGAACGCAATGCAGCATTCTCCCTTCTCCACTGGTTCCTGTACAAGGGAATGAAATATAGAATCTCCATGATTTACTAAACTGCCGGAACACTTGTTGGAAACATGTGGAACAGTTATTTTTTACAAAACCAAACAATATATTCAATATATTCACAAGTTCATCGGCCATAGTAATTTCAAACTTTGTGGCTAAGTATTCATTTTTTCAAAGCAAGACTAACCTACAGGTAGCAAGAGCTGGCTAATTTACAAGAAAAATTGAAAATTGATAATGGTTTCTTTTTTGGAAATATTTCACAAATTTACTTTTTATACCAAATTATTCCTAAATTTGTGTCACCCCTAAAGGCCAAGGCCAAAACATTTCTATCCACAATTACGCATAAAGACCATTGTTTACCTGTACTGTGGTACTCTTCTTGCTTGTACCAACTGGACTGCTGGTGGTCATTAGCTACTCCACAAGCATTTTGGCCTCTGCCACATTATTGCTTGATACTGATTTTTCTTTCTCTTTCTGTTAATATATATTTTGTAAATTGGGAGTATAAAAAGCTTGTGATTATAGTACACATAACTGTATAAAAAACTCAAGAATTGTCTTACTAGAGGTGATTTAGAAAAAAAAAAATTAATACACCCTCAATGTCTTTTACTCAACTAATATGACATCAAACTTATAGAATGTAGCCTAGCTGAAGTATTCATACATTCAGTTTATGTGTCAATATTGCTTCAGTACACTGTACATAGTTACACAATGTACATATATGTACTACTTCAGGTGATACCATTTAATGTTTCCATATATCTCATTATGCTCTCATATAAGGTCTAAACCCCCCCCCCCAAAAAAAAAAAAAAAACAAAACAAAACAAAACAAACAAACATGTAGACAAATATCTTTTTCAGGCCATTTGCGATTCAAATCGTGGCAGTGTAGAGTTTTACAGACTCAAAATACATACTGGTAAAACCAAATAAATCACCAATAAAACTTACTTTTGGTAATTATGATACATATTCCTGTGGTGGCCAGCCAATGCAACTAACCATATATTTCCAACTAATCAGCTGAAAGTCAACTCAAACTAAAATAGCACCATCATGCAGTTGGCCTCAGTGGAAGCAGAACAATATGAGAAAAAAAATCTTAGTGACACTTAAAGAAATATCAGGCTTACAAGCAGTTGAGATCACTTGTTCACTTCATGATATGGCAAAATTGTCATGTGTGGTGTCATACATGGACAAACTCTCCATGAGTTGTGTACCAGGCAAAAAAGTCATACATTTCCAGTTATATTTTAGGTAACATTTTTTTACATGTCCTCCAGTGAAAATGTGTCTGTTCTATAATAAACAATAATTTTCTAGAATATTTAAATACACAACGAACGGAGAGTGATTCCATGACATCATAAATAAAAAAAGGGAGTATCTCCATATCACAATTAATCTCCTCTTCAAGAGCTAAAATTATTTTTAATTCTTTGTCTGATCTGTCTCTTCCTTTCATTACCATTACTCTGTTTCTCCAATTGTTTTGCTTTCCACTGATGTCAATATAAGATGCAAAAAAAAAAATCACTAAGCCTTTTCCTTCTTCGAGGGAACAAGCTGAATGATATCGTCGTTATCATCCTCCTCCTTGTCCCAAACCGAGAACTTGTTATTCGGGACATGATGCCTTTTCCCCCTTCCCAAGGGCGATTCTAAAGAATCGATGTCCTTCCCCTCCAATGCTCGGAAAAGCGCAGTCTTCAGTTCATCCTTTGTATCTGTAAATAAACATTGACAGTCAAAATGATTTTATTCCATATTTTTTAGTTCCTTGATGTTGGCCATGATTTAAAATTTGATTAGCATAAAATTAGTTGCATAACAACATGCCTCATTTAGAGTTAATTTTTTGGCAACAAAAGCAATTTATAACAAACAATTTAATTTTAACACTCAAAATAAACCAAAAATTTGAGCTAGACTATGACTACCCAGCAGCTGCAGCGCTAGGCCCTGAACTAAAGCTCCACCATTTTGGTACAGTGATATTTGAACATGCAAGATATCGTAAAGCCCATGTGATGTGACAGGCCCATAAATTAAGCACCATTTTTGGGTGTGTGCCGAAGAGAAAAGAGACCGCCCCAGAATACCAATTTAGTATTATCTCTGAGAAAAGAGTGTTCAGAATATCACCACAGAATGCCACAGAGTGCCCCACAGAGAATACATGTAGATTGTATAGACCTCTCTAGATCTAGATCTAATACGTCTATTTTCTATGAGCATAAAATACTGATAAAATACACCTAGCACATCAGCAGAAAGAGCAAAAATCACTGACAAATTTGAATCTGTTTCTGGAGCAGAACTTTGAGTGGTTCATGCAATAAGAACAATATGTATGACAATAATTACTGAAATCTCTAAATTGGCAATTCAAAGAAGAGGAATGTATAAATGAGTAGATCTGTAATCACTTTTTTTTTTGCTTCATTTTGTAACTTTCATTAATGAAGTGTTATTGATTATGGATGTTATATTGTCAAAAGGATATACAGCTAACATTAAAAGTGTGAAAGAAAAATAGAAAAATCTATAGGTCCAGAGTCTAGTCTGAATTGGTGCCAATTTAATGGCTTGAGGAAATGATTCATTTTGTTTTTGACAATTCATTTTTAATCAGACCTTTGGAAAATCTACCTAACTTAGATCTAGACCTACTGCTAAACTGTTATAGCCACTTTAGTTATAGATCTAGTCTAGGTCTATTGACCTCTACTTACTGCCAAATTTCAGAATTCTAGCAGAGCAACCTTTCTTCCCTCCTCTCTTTCCCTTGGCCTTGCCCTTGTCTCCTTTGTTGCAATAAGTAACTTCGCGTTCATAGTCACTCTCCTCGATGGCATCAAAGTACTCATTATTTAAGTCCCCTCTTCGGGCTTCGGGATACTCGATATGTTGTGTTTCCACGCTGTCTACCACCATTACCCCAAAGTCCAGGAGAGCCCATTTTTGTGTCATAATGAAAACTAGGTAACAAATTAACTGTCAAAAGTGAGAGTAGATCTTGAAAGTCAAAAGGTACTCGACCTAAAAAGTGGGAGGTATGTGCCGCGGGCGAGACAAAAAACGGGGGCTTTGGAATGGGCTTATTGTGAAAAGGAGGGTCTTCGGAACGGGCTTCGGAACTACAAATGTTTGTGAAAACGGGGGTCTTTGGAACGGTTCGCCTGCGTGTGAGTGCGTATGTATTCCTATGGAACGGGCATACGTGCATGCAGCTAGCCCGTCGGCACTGGCGCGGGGTGCGCTCGCGCAGAGGCGTTGGTCGGACAGCGCTCTGCGGGCCGCTTTTCACCAAAAATGCAGCTCATTGTAGCGGATCAATGCGGCCGGAACGGCGTAACGAAAAATATGCGAAGCTTTGGAACGGATTTCTGTCTTCTTTTTTCTCGATAAGATGAAAATGCTATGCTTGGGAACGGCTTTCTTTGTTCTTTTTCTCAATAAGCTAAAAATGCTATGCTTTGGAACGGAAATTTGAGTGTAAACATGGGGGCCTTCTCCGCGGCACATACCCACCACACATTATATACTGAGTGCCCCCTCCGGGGGTAAATGTAGACCCACATGAACTTCTAGTCATACTAAAGCGCATGTTCCCTGGCCGTGCACGTTCCCTTCATCAAGTGCAAAAGAACTATGTTGGACAAGAAACATACACCTGTCCAACCAATCCTTGCCACATGATTCCAGCTCCTGAAGCTAGACATCACATCACAAACTGTCCACATAAAACATTTTGTTGAAACAGACAGTTCCAGTGGATGATTTCAGTAATACTTACTGCAGAGGCTACACCAAAGTACCTAGGTAAATGTAGACCCACATGAACTTCTAGTCATACTAAAGCGCATGTTCCCTGGCCGTGCACGTTCCCTTCATCAAGTGCAAAAGAACTATGTTGGACAAGAAACATACACCTGTCCAACCAATCCTTGCCACATGATTCCAGCTCCTGAAGCTAGACATCACATCACAAACTGTCCATATAAAACATTTTGTTGAAACAGACAGTTCCAGTGGATGATTTCAGTAATACTTACTGCAGAGGCTACACCAAAGTACCTAGGTAAATGTAGACCCACATGAACTTATAGTCATACTAAAGCGCATGTTCCCCGGCCGTGCACTTCCTCAAATACACCTGTTCAGTCAATCCTTGCCGCATGATTCCAGCTCCTGAAGCTAGACACACACATCACAAGCTAAAACTGTCCAGATAAACGTTTTGTTGAAACAGACAGTTCCGGTGGATGATTTCAGTTATACTTACTTATACGTATTTTCACATGACACAAAACCAGCATCCGAAACCTTCCGTCAGAGTAAAGCCTCACTTTATGTTTTCATTGTTCAAACATAGCTCTCAATCTGCATTTCCATGACCACTACTCAAGGATTTACCTCCCACCTATACCATGTACCACCATGCACACACACACTCGTCCACTGCCTCAACTGTTCTTTATCATCCTCCAGCTCACACATGAGCAACACCATCACCATAAACACCATACACAAATTAACTCCACATACGAACACACAGCCTAAGAACAGTCCAGTAAACCTTGCCAGATTTTATTCCTTTCCCCCCAAATTCAGGGGGAACTTTTATCCCTCCCACTTCATGCTGCTCAAATATTGCAAGTTCGTCATTACTTGCTTGCCACTCAAATCAAAATATTACATTATTATGTTACCTTGCACTGATCATAAACCTATAGTCTCTTTTCAAACCATAACTATTAAATATCATGTCATATTTCTACCATCTAACACAATTAGGCTGCCACCATGCAAAAACATCTTCAATTTAAAAACAAACATAATTGTATATAACTGATTTGAAAAAAACAATTCCAACAGGTGGAATATTTTTGATATAATTGTAGAAAACATGCCTTGCCACAAGAATATTCTCAACTATTCTGACTATATCGAAAGTGGTACCAGGGAAATGGGACTTCATTCATTTTGCACCGCTGGCCTCATTTGTCTTCTTAATTTTTACAGAAGAGATAGAGATAGAAATGATCATTTCTGATTGGAATGATTTTTCCACTTTTGGCTAATATATCTTGAGAGGTCATCAATACCGAGGAGCACATGGTCTATCTTGACTGGTTCATTGGATTCAAAGTCAACATTATTTTGCAAAGGTACTTCCATTTTGGATAATACCTGACTACGAGTCATTGTTGGCATCTGGTCAACAAGGGCAGCTATCCTGCTATGTAAAACTGGGATTTCTGTTCATTGTTTATCTCTTTCTCGATTTATCTTTTACTAACCTTTGAGAGCTTTAGTTTTATGTGTTCTGTCCCTTGTCTCGTCTATGATTGCTGCATTATTATTGAAGGCAAGTTGCAAACTATAGTAGTGCAATTCTGACAGATGGCCCAGTAGCAAGGTTGGAGTTTTTTGTGGGTTATTGGCAGTGTGAGGGGTCAAAATACGAATGGATTCACCTGGTATGCTTGATATGATGGTATTCACGTAATTGTACACATTAGCTGCTGCTATTGATATTAATTCGCCCCCCCTCCAAACACCATCTGTACTCGTCTCAGTCAGATAATGATTCCTAGTCCCTATTTACTAGCCATTCCCCCTTGTGTGAACCATCTGTAGTGCACTGATTCTCTCTCAGGTAGGCCACTATTCTCTTCCGAACATCAACATGAGTTGTTTTGAAATTCCAAAGACTCAGCTGGTCTGCAATCGCGTGAAATAGGCAATTGCCATCACCTGGAGTACTAGGTTCCCTGTATGAGAGTCCTGCACTTGCGATGTTGTTATCTACGTTTTTCTCATTCACGGAGGGATATGCCCTCATGGCTAATCTCAAAGTTCTTGTTATGTCGGTGAATACACGTTTGATGTCATTTGGGGTAGAAAGTAGATATCTCTGGGGTTGAGGATTGTCAGAATGTGGTTGAGTCTTATGCAGCCGGCACCTTCGTCCTTGTTTCTGACAGCACACCACATTAAAATGATATGTGCAACAGTCTGCAGGATGCCTCCTACATTTACTATCAGTGCACATACATTTACTTGCCCTTGATTTCATTTTATCCCTTGCCCTCTTTTGTCTCTCCTCTTCCTCTTTGCTCTTACTTTGCTGTGGCTGGAGTTGGTGGCCATGTCCAAATCCTCATCTGAGGAGTTAACCCTTACCCAAATCACTAACCTTTTGTTAACCTTTTGTTAACCTTTGCAGAACCTGGAATAAAGACTAAATGTTAACCTTTAAATGCCTAGGTGACTGTGTGTTTACAATGGTAAATTTGAAATGTTAAGGTGAATAAACTGCTTACTGACCTTGTATAGAGCCAAAATATTTAAATGAGCTTAATCTTTAAAGGTTAAACGTAAAGGTTAAGCATATCTAAAAGGTTAACCATATCTGAAAGGATAAGATTAGGCATCTTAACCTTAAATGTTAAGTTTCTAAACCTTAAATGTAAAAAAAATGCTAGTTAATCTTGCATAGAGGCGAAATATTTAAATGAGCTTAACCTTTCCAAGGTTAAGATGCGGTTTTCGAACATTTAAAGGTTAAAGTCTCTGTAAGGGAAATTAACATTTGATAGCATCTGAAAGGTCAAGCATACTCCCTAAACCTTTTAGTTTTTAAAGGTTAATAATTCCTAAACCTTTTAATTTTAAAGGTTAAAGAAAACTCGACACTGGTGCATTTACTATGCTTTCTTGATATCTGTCAATACAAATTTACAAAAATGAGACATACTAATTCATTGATTATGTTCTACTTACAAATCATTTTATAGTACGTGGTAAAAAGTGCACATGCATCCATACACTTTACCTGATAATTCAGGATTCCTGCGAACTTTTCAGTTACTGAAAATATGTTTTACATTCTAAATTTGTGGATAACACAGTTTTGTCAATATTCCTGGCAACAAGTTATACAGAGATACTATAGTAGCTGTAACAATTCCTTTTCCTTGCATCACGCACGAGCCGACCAAGTGTTTATGTAGGTGCAGCTTATCATGCACATTTAAGCCACTCACCGACAGCGAATGTTGACAGCTAGAGGAAAGTTGTGACGAACCAGAAGCAAGCGCACGGTTCTGCATACTACGTTACGCCAATGCACATCACGCTGAATTACGCACTCCAGGGAAAAGGAATTGTTATGGCCACTATACATACAATTACAACAGATTTGAAACCTCATTTCCAAAATTTCAGCCAATTTGAGCTGTGCATCAGTAATTCAAGTCCCTGATTAATAGCAATAGATTGTCAATAAACCGTATTCACACGGCAGCCAATTTTAACTTGTGCCCTGGTGAGCCTCGTTGTCATTGGTAAGTGACTGCGCCTCTGCCAATTTGATTCGTTTTTGCGCCGTGCACTTTGTTGCCATGGGGCACATGCAGCACTTTCAAAATTGTAAAATTTGCAATAGTTATGACAGAAACAAGGCTCGGAGGGCAAAAGTTGGAAAATGGCGGCCGTTTGAATAGGGTTACAACCATTGATAAACTTTCCTCAATTCCGCCCACGCAAATTTTTGGCAGCCATGGGGAGAAATTTTGGTGGTATTCTGGTCCTTGCCAAGAAACGAAGAGGGGAATGCACAATTCATATTACGCGAGCGATAACCTTGGTAACACAGTAGCACAGTCAAAATCAAGCTCATATTGCAGAAAAATGCAGCTGACACATGCGCTTCCCAAGTACAACCTGAATACTACCAAATTTCTCTTCTTGTCGGACAAAGATGGCGATGAACTTTGGTATCTCAGTCTCTATTGCTAAGATTACTACATAACTAGAAAGTCTTTTCAAGTATTAAAGTTTTCAAGTTGTTGACCCCATTTTGTTGAGATTGCCCTAATCTTTAATTTTAAGTTTCTCCCTGGCGTTGCAACATTTGTTCATGAAGCGTGTGTTGAACGCTTTCTCCGTCATGGGTTCCCAGCCATTTTTGGTGCCTACTGCCTTCAGGTATTCTGAAAAAAAAGACCAAAAAATAAGATATTCAAGTCGGCGGTAAATTCATTTTTGACCACACAATGGAAACATTTCAAAAGGAAAAATTTCAATTACAATTTATTTGTTATGATATAACAGCTGTTCAAAATTTTAGCCCTTAGTGCTCATATTGCTCTTAGGCAGCTTGTCAAAAGTCCATGCACCGTTCTATAGCGTTCTTACTGCATCCGGGTTTTCCCTTCGGCTTTCCCGCTCAACGTTCCCTTCTCTTCAAAGGAACGGCCGCCATCAAAGGCCCATTGATGCCACCGTTCTTTTGTTCGTCTTTCCTGCAAGTCTTAATTTCTGTCGAAAGTACCGAAGAATCTATTCTAAATAGCTCCCTCTACGACCAAAAAATGCGTGCCTTCATATTGACTGTCGGATCGGAGAGTTCGGGTCTCTGTTCTGAACTGTGGTTCGCATCTAACTTGTCTGTAATGGAAGTTCTGGTGCATTCATAAAAGCCACGGTAGCTTAATAAAACATCACGCACGTTTCATAAATCGTTATTAATCTTTCGAATTTGCTGCAATAACCATGAAAACCTCTTTTTGCAATTGGAAGAGAGTCAATTCATGATATTTTAGGTGGGGAAAATAAGATTCCACACATTTTCGTTTCGTAGGCCCAAGCCATTCGCAGGATTCAAGTCAATTTGTAATATTCATTATTACTCGCATCTGAAACAAGTGTCGGGAGCCCCCCTCCCCCCTTTCCAAAATAAAAAAAACAGAAGGAAATAGAATGATAAAATAAATATGACCGGAACAGCTTGACACTATTACGCGTAGATTGATGAAAGATTTATTAGAAAATGTTTTTTAATAGTTTCTTCAATTTTTGGACGGGCAACCATTTCTCCGGGATAACATATTGTCTCTTAACTTTTTTATCTCCTTGTTTTAAAGAAGCGGGACCAAGAGCGAAAGTGAAAAGAAAAAGAAAACTAAGAAGTCATAGGGGAAAAATCAAGGGGAAACAGAGAGAAATAAGAAAATAATATTGGGATGGAAGAAGGGGAAGGGTGAACAAAAATATGCAGAAAAACAGTTGAAATAGAGAAAAAAACAGAAAATTTGAGAGGGGAAGAAATTTAGGATCGACAATCAACGGGAGAGGGAGGACAAAATAATATGGAAATGGATAAAGACTGAAAATAAGGGGAAAGGAGTAGAGAGAGCTGGTGGACGATGGGGGGGGGGGATAAAGGGGGAAGGGAAATTAGAGTGAAAGGGGAACAGATGGGAAGAGATGCAGTGGCCATGCTGAAACGGTTCTTTATTCTTTGTTCATTCAGGTAACAAGAAGAGAATCATTGACAATAGCACGCTCAGCGGGTTCACCACAGAAAACATGAGATGCATTATTCAAAGATTATCTACCCCAACTCTCTTTCCCATTTCTAAAACATTTCAAAAAATTTGGCTATTCAATTTAAACCTCTAGACAAAATACCATTTGTTTGAAATCATACCATCCATTATCTGGAAGAAAATGAAACAGTAAAAGTTTGTGGAAAACTTATGACAGATGAAGAACTAAAAAGATTGCAAAAATCTTACAGGAGTCTTCACCTTAGATGTACCAAAAAAGAAATTACATTAGTTGCTCACTGTGAACCTATACCATTAAAAAATCGTACATTTTTAGTTCCAACAACACTAGATCTATGTATTTTTTTCTCCCAATGTTATTTTCAATTTTATATAATATGAAATCTGTATGGGATACGAGTCCTTTATATTGTTGATTATGATAGCTGAGATTTAAATGAGGCAAAAAAATTATATCAACCTTACCTCAGAAGAGTTGTCAGTGAATGAACTTGATTCACTGAGGGCATCTAATCGGGGGTCCGACCGCGAGGCCGAAGGCCCGCGAGACCGAAGGCCCGCGAGGCCGAAGGCCCGCGAGACGGACTTTTTTTTTTAAAATCTTATTTTTCTTCATTTTCCTTCATCAGGTGCCGCGGTCGAGTGGTTTAAGGCGCCTTGTTGCAGCGGCGTAACAGGTGCCTGTTATCAGAAAGGGAGGGGGGCAGAGCCAAATATATCCCGGTAACTCCGTCTAGAATTAGTGGCGTAGCTAGGATTTCATTTTATGGGGCGGTAGTGAGCACGGGAAGCGCGTTCCCAAGGGGGGTGCAGGGAGGGGGGAGTGTCCCCCGCGAAAAGCGGAAGCTCCGACGTTCCTTTGAATCGTTCCTTGTCTGCTCCCGCTCATCTTAAGACGTCCTCTGCCTGTTATCGGGGGGGGGGGGGGGTGGGGGCAGAGCCAAAAGTGTCCCGGTAACTTAGTCCAGAATCAGTGGCTTTGCTAGGATTTCATTTTAGGGGGCGGAAGTGAGCACGGGAAGCGCGTTCCCAAAGGGGTGCAGGGAGGGGGGAGTGTCCCCCGCGAGAAGCGCGGAAGCTCCGACGTTCCTTTGAATCGTTCCTTGTCTGCTCCCCTCATCTTAAGACGTCCTCCGCCTGTTATCGGGGGGGGGGGGGGGTGGGGGCAGAGCCAAAATTGTCCCGGTAACTTAGTCCAGAATCAGTGGCTTTGCTAGGATTTCATTTTAGGGGGCGGTAGTGAGCACGCGAAACACTTGCGAAACACTTAATACTGAGCGCGCGAAAGGCTCTCCCTATAAGGGGAGTTTTCCAACTCCCCGCGAAGCACGGAAGCTCCGATGTTTTCTTCGAATTGTTCCTTGTCTGCTCTTGCTCTTCTTACGTTTTCCCCCTTCTTTTTCTTTCTTTTTTTTTGTTGGCGTTTTTTTTTTTATTTGGGGGGGGGGGGGGCGCGACTGCCCCCGCCTTTTTTTCTACGAGGGTGTAATCAATTAATAAATATAGATGTTCATTTATTTATTTATCATTCATTCATTCATTCATTCAGCTATTCATTAATACTGATTCCTTTTTAATATCAATTTTCTGAGATAAAATTTCAGCTTCTGCCGGAGTATTAACTTATTAGACTCGGAATAGTTCAAAAATGTCATGAAGTCAAAAATGCTTTTCATGATACTACGAAATCGGACACCCCATCCCGTCTCTCACTTCATCGTCTAACGAAATCATGCCAAAGTCTCTGAAGAAATCTACACAACCGTGGTGAAACCAAAAAATGTTACAACAATTAGAACATAATTCTTAATGAACTGATGAACCAAAATACAGTGGTGCCGCATCCGAAGTGGGCTGTTGCAAATTACAAGCTTTTCTTTTTTTAAAATAAATATTCTAACCCTATTTTGCATATAAACGCACACACTCATCCCACGCACTGAGAGACACAGAGCACGCTCAAATAAATTGGATACTCTTCTAAGTTCTTTTCCTCTATTCTTTTCTCACAGCTCATTTTACTTTCAATTTCTCATATCGTTCCTCTTGACATTCCCCCCTCTCTGTCTCTTACTCTCTCTCCCTCTCTGTTCTCTTCCAGTTAAGTTAACATCTTGATTCCTAAATAAATGCCCCCTCTCTGCACTCCCCCCCCCTCCCCAGAGAGCCCGTTTCGCGCGCTCAGTAAGTGTTTCGCACGATTCGCATGCCCACCACCGCCCCCTAAAATGAAATCCTAGCAACGCCACTGATTCTAAACTTAGTTACCGGGAATTATTTGCCCCCCCCCCGATAACAGGCAGAGGACGTATCAAGATGAGCGGGAGCAGACAAGGAACGATTCAAAGGAACGTCGGAGCTTCCGCTCTTCTCGCGGGGGACACTTCCCCCTCCCTGCACCCCCCTTGGGAGCGCGCTTCCCGTGCTCACTACCGCCCCCCCTTTAATGAAATCCCAGCTACGCCACTAATTCTAGACGGAGTTACTGGGAAATATTTGGCTCTGCCCCCCCCCCCCTCTGATAACAGGCACCTGTTACGCCGCTGCAACAAGGTGCCTTAAATCACTCGACCGCGGCACCTGATGAAGGAAAATAAGATTTTAAAAAAAAAAAAAAAAAGTCGGTCTCGCGGGCCTTCGGCCTCGAGGGCCTTCGGTCTCGCGGGCCCTCGGTCTCGCGGGCCCTCGGTCTCGCGGGCTGTCACCATCTAATCGTGGTCTCTTTCTGCAGATGCCAAAACTTGAATCAGATTCTGAGCTACTCAGGGAAGAGGAGCTGGTATCCACCTTGATAGTGTCTGCACTTGTGATGCTATGTACATCTGAACCTTTAATAATGAAAAGAGAGATAAAGCCATGATCACTGTTAAAAAACAATGAATACTAGTATCTTAACCTTTGGTACAATTGAATACAGTTGGGCCTCCTCTATCCACACACTTGGGACCAGCACTAATCTGGACAAGGGATTTGACCAGATAAGGAAATTCTATATTCAAAACATGCAGTTGCCAAGAGTTTGAATGAATGAATGCATATTTCTATCATGAAAAATTTAACTCAATGTGCAATTAAAAAAGTTGGGAATAATATAAGTAACCCGAATAGTTTGCCATACTATGAGTATGCTTGAAATCTTTGTTGGTTCCGCTAATTCATTTGAGTAAAATAGGCAAATTCCAGAGTGATCCGGATAAAGGAGACTGGATAAGGGAGGTCCAACTATATAAATTTCTAGTCTAAAACCATTAAAAACCAACATAAGTTATATTGATCTGACAGAAAATTTGTAAGTGTGATTTTGCAATTATATATGATTCATGATGGTTAACAAACCATCAGTTTATTTCAACCCATTCATTTTTATTGTTAATTTTATAATACTTGAGCATTTTATAGACATTTTAATTGTTAATTGAAAATCATTCATGCATGTCTAAGTAAATTATAATACTAGCATTGTTTAAATCAATGCTACGCTCTATAAGCTACATTCAGTACACAATAAAGCTGCATTACTGTTATTTTTGTTTATTATTTTGTTATTTTTTGAATTTCTTATGCATCAATAGAAATAATATTCAGATTTTTCTAGTGGTCTTTTGTAGCATTTTGAAGCAAAATTTCAAAGGTCACACACAGACACACACAAGTACAGATCCCGTTGCACTGACACACACAAGTACAGATCCCGTTCCACAGACCTCCCCCCCCCCCCCCCCCCGTCTCAAAATTTCAATTAAAAACATTTAAAGAAGAACAAAAATGCAGGTTTGCATTGTTAAGAAATAAAATGTTAAAAAGAATCTGTCATTTCTATAATCTTTAGACCTAGAATTTAGATAATTGACTGCCCACAAATCATGGCTATTGTGGCAAGGTTATGCAAGCACAAATAAAGGGGTATGTTTTTCTTTCCTTGACCAAGTTTTGACACTTGTGCCTGTAATTTGCACTGCACATTCATTTATTGCTTAGGTAAAAAAAAAAAGTTTGAATAGCCTTTATCGACCGACCGTCAGAAAATGGCCTAACCTTTTTTTTTCCTTTTCACATAAATTGAAAAATCACAATAAAATGGTAGATAGATATATGAAATACAATCAAAATAGTCATTTTCAGGTGTTCTTAAGCTTTTCACTACCTTCTAAGTCTTCTTTTCCTCATGGATGGGGGGGGGGGGGGCTTATGAAAAGTAAGAATTTTATTCCAAAGACTCTATACAGTAGCGGATCCAGCGGGGGCGCACCTGGCATGTGCCTCCTCTATATTTTGAGAATTACCTCATGAACATGCACATTACCAAGGTTAAATTATGATCTGCGCAACCTCTTTATTTAAATATGCTCTTTGCGCCTCCTCTAGTTTAAAATCCTGAATCCGCTAAACATAGCAGGGGTTTGCAATTTTGTATTATAATGCACTTTATTAAAAACTTACCAGACCATTCTTCATCTTCTTTTAGCACCATGAGGCTGACTGAGGGATGGCTTGTCACCACATCTCCTAGTACATCATCGTCTATACCAAATCCTTCTTGTTCATCCACAAGTACAAGGTCTTCACCATCCTTTATGTGGAATTTTCTTTTGACTGTAGGAGAGATTCAAAATAAATGAGAACAAATATCACAGTGCACTTTCCAATTTCTTAATACAAATTGGTGGCTCATAATAATTCTGCAAAAACTACTGCTACAAGTAAGCCCAACTGTGCTATAGTACACTCTAAACCTGTTAAATGGGATCAGGTCAATTCCACGATAACTCGTTAATGCATCTAAATTTTTTTATTCTGAATGTTACTTTGTCATGACTTAGTTAGAGTCATAGTTACACAACAGAAATTGATTCAAATTCCTACGATTTTAGAGTTATAATGTGAAAATTTGAGCAAAAGTGTCACCGTAACGCCTTGACATAAAATGATTTTATCATGGAATTGACCATGATCAAGCTCAACTGGGGGTGGGGATGGAGTTGGGACTGTTGGGTGTGCTAGTACAAATAAAGATTGAATTTCTGTTTTCATTATTTTTGCTGTTGTAGACTAGGTTGGCATGATTTCTTAATTTTTGTTGTAATTTTAACCCCTATTTCAGTCAAAAATAGTCCAGGATACACAAGGCAGCACACACAAAACTATGGAGGTCCATACATTTAGGTGCCATGTTTGTTGCTCTGAACAATGACGCACAGTGCACACTAGCTTTAAGAGCGTCGTGATGATGAAATTTTTAATATGATTTTTGATATGGTCATCACGACGCTTTAAGCCTTTGGTTAAAATTTCCTCCCCGCTGTATGTAAACAAAAAACTATTCTTACATTTTATAAAAAATCTACACATTTTTACAAAAAAATAGAGGGGTTTGAAACAATTTTCTAACGGCCGAACACCTTTTGCGCGGGTGGATCGCATTTTTAATTCGGTCAAAAGATGAAAATAAGCAACATTTCTTACCCAGCGCTGTGATTTTTGCTTCGATATCCACGTGTCGCCATGTTTTCATGTATTAATTCGTGCCGTCACAATACTGCATTTGCACAACAAAGAAAGCCGATCGCATCCGATCGCACGCACTAGTCTCGATCTGAAGGTGTGCAAAATATTCGCTTGGAAAACCCCCAAGTGCAATCGTTGGGTTTTTCCGAACGAAATATTCTGCGCACGCAAAGATCGAGACTAGTGCGTGCGATTGGATGCGATCGGCTTTCTTTGTTGTGCAAATGGCAGTATTGTGACGGCACGAATTAACACATGAAAACATGACGACATGTGGATATCGAAGCGAAAATCACATAGTAAATTGTTTTAACCCCTCTAGTTATTTGTAAAAATGTGTAGATTTTTTACAAAATGTTAGAAGTTTTTTGTTTACATACAGCGGGGAGGAAATTTTGACCAAAGCCTTTAACCCTATGCAGCCTGGGGGGCCTTTTAGGCCCCCCCCCCCTCGACATTTTTCGCGATAAATTTTTTACGCATAAAAATCATGCGCTGAAAATTCAGTACTTTTTTCCTTCATATCTCGCGCATCTTTTGAGACCAAATTTGTGATGCCCGGGTATGCACTTCAGAAGCTACGCGTAATTTTATAATTGCACGTCGGACCAAAACTGGCTCAAAAACGTGATTTCATGTATAATTCCAATACAAATTGTGTTTTTAACTAAAATCTATAAATGTATGATTATTTTTGCTTTTACATATCAAAATCTATTAATTTCAGTCTACTTATGATTGCAAAGGTGTTGTCGGTGAATTTCATCGAAAACATAGTAAAAATAAAAAGGTTAAAAAACAAAGAAATGCATAAGAAAAAAAATCCATGACTTTTCCATGACTTTTCCATGCATTTTTGTCAATTTTCCATGACAATATTAACCTCGCATGGCTCGCAATTTACCTGTTTCAAGCACCTCTGAGACAAACATATTTAACTGTCATGACATAAAAAGAAACAAAGTAATCAATCTTACCCACCTAATCTACAAGCTCTCCTCTTTAATCTTGATTAACTGCTCAGCATTTTGAGCCTCTGCATCTTTTTCCCGGGCACGCCTCCGCATAGCATTGGATTTTGCCAGTAGTGACAGGTCTCCACCCTTCTCTGCTAATTCCGCAGTGGAGTCGGCCTCTTTATGGAGGAAGCATGCATCTTTCTCCAGCTGCACTTTCCGCTTTTTCATGCTGTCTATTGCATCCTCCAATAGCTTTCGCTTCTCCCCTTTAAGTTCATCCATCCTCTTTTTCTTCTCTTCCTCCAGAAATGTCCTGTACCTCTGTCTAGCTTGCTTAGCATGAGACAGCATTTCCTTGGTTATTCCCACATTCATGACTCCTCCTGCCGTACGTATGTGATCAACAATGATCCTTCTTGCGACCAATGTTCTCTCTTTTTGATTTTCTACTTCCACCTCCTTGTTAACCGAAAATCCCCTTTCAACATCTGCCTGTCCATGTGACAAGCACATGAGAAGTTTCATGATTGTCCACAAGTTCATTAATTGTTTGCTTTCTCCAACACCTGCATAGAACTTGTCCAACCTCATGTCCTTCCTCTTGAAACTGTGAAGCTCAACGACTTCTCCTGCCATCATTTCCCTATACTCACTAAGGATTCTATCACAGTCCCTACCATTCACATACTGACTATTCACCAAGACTTGTAGGGTTGCCGTAAGAGCTGTTTCACAGGAGGCCCCATCCTTCAGTATTTCTTCTGGATCCATCCATTTTGCAGTGCGTACAAGACCATACTTGATTGGCGATTTCTCCAAGAGTTTCTTAGTCACATTCAGTAGAAACTTGCGACAGTCATTTCTGAACTGATAGATGACTCTCTCACTGACTTTTTTCTTTGCCTTTGTGACTGCTTGCTTTGTGGCAAACCCTATGTCAACTTGTGATGTGTCTTTTAGATTCTCATCTTTCAGCTCTAGCTTACTGATTCTAAGTGGCGTACTTGCTGCAGCTAAGATATCATCCTTCACATACCTCCTCATCAGGCTCTTCAGAATTTTGACAATGTCTGTTCCAGTGAATGGAATCATGGGGCTGACTGTCTGATAATCTGCCAGAAATGGTTCTATTTCTCTCACAATGGAGAGAAAGAATTCCCCCTTTGCTTCGAACAGGGGATCCTTGATAGCACTCCGGACAGTTTCAAATGTCTTCGTTTTGGGATTTGGGACTTGGTTCCTTTCCACTGCCTGAACATACTGATCTAATTTTGGCTTTACCTCCAGTGCTCTGGCCATGACAGACTGGTTTTCTAACCATCGATGTCTGCAAAACTTCAAGGGGAAGGTTGTTGAGTTGGTAACTTTTTCAAAGTCCTCTGTTCTGGCGGGAGAGTCCTTGAAAAGACGATGCAAGCTACACAAAGTTTCTTCTATCTCCCACCCACATCCTATGCAACCACTGCGAAATGCATTGTGCATTACGTGCATGCCACAGCTTCCAATGTTCAAGAGGCTTTTCTTGTGCTCTTTACTGACATCTTCACAGAGAAGTTTGAAGAGTTTCCAATTGACATTTGGACCATCCATTGATAGTTGTACTAGGTTACTGGTGCCCAAGTCTTGAATAACTGGCAAAATCCTGTCATGAAGGTCGTTGGCTGTAGCATGTCCCATGAATTCTGATCCAATATAACGAGTAGTTACAATTCCAGAGTCAAAAAATCTTGCATGAATGTCTAATTGCTTCATTTGCATGCTCTCGTTCAAACTCTCATCAAATAGCAGTACATACTCATCAGCACCCCGTATTTTATCCTTCATACGGGCAGTGAAGTAAGGGGCTAATCCAAATGTAGCTAGGTGGTTTGATTTATCCTCCCCACATGTAAATCTAGATGCGATTTCACTGTCTGGAAACATCAAGCCGAATAGACTTGAAATGTTCTTTGCAGAGTTATACGAGTTATGAGAATCTATCAGTTTCATGGTCCATATCAGTTCTGCTTTGAACACAGAATCGGGGGTGAGATAAGATGACATATCTCGATCCGTAGCACTCGAGGTACCCTTTGAAGTTGATGGTACAGATTCAGAACTTAATGTTGAAGATGACTTGCTCCCCTGACTTGAAAAATATGATGATATTGTGTTAATTCTTCCAGGGTTTGAAGATTCAGAGACAGCAGCCAGATTTTGTTTATGTTTCTTGCCTGCCCATACTTGCCAACCATCCCGATTTTGGCGGAATCATCCCGATTTTTTATTGCCAATTCCGCATTACGAATATTAACCCCATAATTCCGATTTTCATTAATTTTTACATTGATGATATTGAAAAAACGGCTGGAGCGAAGGTTAGACCTAACTGAAGCTTGATATCGCGATATCCCAAATAGCGTTACTTTTCCTTCAACTGAACACATTCTTGCACGTAATTTATCACTTTGCCTTTCTCACATGGCGCGCACATTGCATAAGCGCGTGCAAACACAGCTAGAGCGGCAACACGTGCAAATTAATGCTAGCTGCGACATCGCGAGTACTGATTATCGCGCTGCTACCTCGAGCAATGTTCGTGCAGGCTCCACTCGATTCCACTACCGCTACGCTTCGGGGAGGTGGAGCGTAGTGCAGTAGAACGGAGCTGCACGAACACCGCTCGTGCTACGGCCGTATTGCGTAGGTTACCGCGCTGCATGCATAATCGTGTGCAAGCCGAGCGTCAGATGTAGCTTAACGATCGACGGACTTATACTAGGATATAATTTTCCGTGGAATTTCGAAGCCAATTTTGGAATTTAGTGTGTGGAAAGTGGATACCAATGCATCGTTTTGGATTGTGAATGGGACTGATTCCGATCGTAATACAGACAGTGCAGTGGGCATGGTGGGCAGTACAACTACAACACAGACAGTGACTGACTGAGTCACGAGTGAGTACCGTACCGGTGCATTTGCAATTGCATAACTTCAGATTCTATTTCTAAGTTCATCTGCAAGTTATATGTGCATTTAGAATGTTCGTCTGTTTTCGTCAACTACTAAGGTCAAAATGAGCAAACCCAAAATTAATCAGAAATTCAAAAAGGAGTATTCTCAGAAATATCCAGTTATTTCAGAGTCAGGTAATGGGGAGTATTTTGCCTACTGTCAACTTTGTCGTACTGACTTCTCTGTGTGTCATGGAGGACTAAATGACATTGTTAAACATGTAAGAACAAAAAAACACAACTCCATCAGTAATGCAGTGAGCAGCACCAAAAATATCTCTACTTTCTTTGCTTCAACGTCATCTTCTGCTTCAAGTGTTATTCGGGCGGAGACTTTATTTACAGACTTCATTATTGAACATTCCTTACCTATCAGCGTGGCGGACCACGCATCAAGATTATTCCCAAAGATGTTCCCCGACTCGGACATCGCCAAGAAGTATTCATCGGGACGAACAAAAACTTCGTACATAGCAGAAACATTGGGGAAACATGCAATGTCCAATACTTTGGATATCATTAGAGTCTCGCCTTTTTCAATGGCTACAGATGGCAGTACGGACTATGAAGATTCAAAATTGTATCCCATTTGTGTGAGGTACTGTGATCCGGCGGATGGCTTAGTCAAATCAGTCATCTTAAGTTTGAGAGAGTGCAGTAAACCATCAACAGGAGAGAACATTTACAAAATCCTGGAATGCGAATTAAACGAACATAGAGTTCCGTGGGAAAACTTAGTCTGCTTTTCAGCAGATAATGCGTCAGTGATGCTGGGCAAAGTAAAAGGAGTTGCTGCATATCTGGTCAAGCGATCTCCTTCTCTCTACGTTGCTGGTAAGCATGGCTTATTTTCTTTAATACTTGAATGAACAGTTGAATATTAATAGAAAAAATCTGCAAAGGAATATTTCATTTCTTGTCTGCACTTGTGTGTGTAAAGGACACATTAAAATGATAATATTTCACTTGTTAGTAGCTCTAAATTTATTTCTTTGGCCTCATAACTTAAAGCATATTTCAATTTTCATACAAAAACAATTTAGCATTTGGTCGCATGTCATAAGTTGGATAACTAGTGACTACTACTAACAAGGGTGGCGAAATTTAATTTGACGAAAGATTGTGTGATATGTTTGCTCATATGTTAAGAATGCCTAGCACAATTTAAATGGTTGATATCTCATATTAAAGCAAATTTAATACTCTTCCTGAGCTCTAAGTTTGAAAACATTTAGACATTACATCTCTCACGAATATAACTTTGGTTTGTCATTGATCTGTTTGTTGAAGTTGATCCTTATCTAATTACATGTAGATTATGGGTGAGATGCTAAATTACCGTAATTCCATCTCACTTTTATTACAGGTTGCCCCTGCCACCTAATGCATATTGCAGGGGGTAAAGCAGCCAACCAACTGCCAGTGAGGGTAGATGATCTTCTTGTTGATATATATTACTACTTGGAAAAAAGTAGTAAGAGAAAACAAGAATTCAAAGAGTGCCAAAAGAAAGTTGGTGTACCACTGCATAAAGTCCTCAAGCATGTATCAACCAGATGGCTTTCTCTGGGGCATTGTATTGAACGTCTACTGGAACAGTGGAATGCTCTGTTGGCATTCTTCAAGGAAGAGGAGAAGAAAGTCACAGGCAAACGTAGCAGAACAGACTCTATCACTCCTCCAGCTAAAAAGCAGAAAACAGTTGATCCTGGAACATCAAAGAAAGCTCAAGTGCCTCTGACATCCAAGCCAACACTGGAAAAGTCTAAGCAGCAAACATTACTAAACGTAGCTGGAACAGTGAAGAAAACTGCACTAACAGCGACAGTCAAGACTTCAACTCAGAAATCAGCTCAAAGCCCTCTGACAGCCAAGTCCACACTGAAAACAGCTAAGCAGCAGACATCAACAAGCGTTGCTGGAACATCAAAGAGCACTGTACTACCAATGAAAGCCAAATCCTCAACTCACAAATTGGTGAAGCAGCATGATTCTATGCAAACTTCTGAAACATCACAAAAAGCTCAAGCTGTACGAACAAAGGCAGATTCATCATTGAAAGCAGGTAGTTTCAAAGCCCCTGCTGCCAAAACACCCCTCTCAGCTTCCACTCAAATTCCTCGGACATTCAAGTCTATACAGAAAACATCTAAGCAGCAGACATCAACAAGCACTGCTGGAACATCAAAGAGCACTGTACTACCGGTGACTGCCAAGGCCTCAACTCACAAATTAGCTAAGCAGCAGGATTCAACAAACATTTCTAAACCATCACAAAAAGCTCAAGCTATAAGAACAAAGGCAGCTTCATCATTGAAAGCTGGTAGTGTCAAAGTTCCTGCTGCCAAAACACCCCTCTCAGCTTCTGCCTCAACAAAAGTGAAATCTGTTGTAAATATGATGACAAACCCAAATGTAAAATTGTACTGCTTGTTTCTATCTGAAACTATTCCAATTTTTGAGGAGGCCAACATCTTTTACAAAAAGATGAGCCATGCATTCATCGTCTCCACCAGGTTATGTGCAATCAACTCCGTGAATTACTGATAAGATTTGTTAAACCTGCTGCTGTAATGGAGCAATCAAAGACCTATAATGTAGACTTCAAAACAGCAGAAAATCAGAAGACTGATGAAGAGTTGTACATTGGAAACAAAGCCCGCACTTTCCTTTCAGAAAATGACTCAGTCTGTGATAAGAAACAATTCTATCAAAGTGTTCGCAATTACTATGTAGCAGCATGTGACTACATGAAGAGATCATATCCATTTGAAGAGAAGATCTTGATAAATGCAGAGATTCTTGATGCAACAAAGCAGGCCACAACATCACTACAACAGTGGTTGTTCTTTGCAGAGCGTTTTCCCCAGTCTCTGTCTGCAAATGAAAAGCAAAGCCTTGAAGAAGAATTTTGCCGCTTTCAAGTGGAGGAGTTCTCCAATGATATCACACATGCTGAGAGAGTTGACCAGGCCTGGCATTCCATATCAAAAATTACCTCAGTTGCAACAGGCTTGCCCAAGTTTCCCTCAATGACCAAAATCGCAAGACATATTCTCGTCATGTACCACAGCAATGCAGACTGTGAAAGAATTTTCAGTTTGGTCAATAAGAACAAAACAGAATTCAGGTCTCTCCTTAGTACAAAAATGCTGGGTAACCTTATGACAAGAAAGATGGACCTCATGTCTCATGGAACTCCTTGCTACTCTGTGAAATATTCACAGGAACTTTTGGCAAAAGCAAAGAGTGCTACTGCAGCAGGTTTGAAGGGCTCAGACAAAGAATAGATGTAAGTATTTCATTAAATCAGCCCTCTATCAATCTCATCCAAATATTGTGATGGAAATACATGTTTTTTTAAGTTAAAAAATTCGGTACAATTTCATGAAATGAATCCCATTGATTTTCCTGTTTCATGCTTCATGAAACTGGGACAAAATCAAGGTTTTCTTTTTCTTTGTGGGCAGGTAAAAAGCACTTCAAAAGTGAAGGAAAACCCCCATTTCATATTAAAAAATTTCAAAAATTTCTAACCATGGCAGGGGGTACCCCCACACCCTTCCCTCGCAAAATGTCACGCGCTCCTTAGTTACTCTGAAAAATGGATTCCTCTTTTTTTTTTTCTAAGGTTGGCAAGTATGCCTGCCATGTGACTCTTTGATGCAGCTTCACCCATGTTGTTAACATCAAATGATTTGTGGCAAATCACACATTTTGCCTTGCTAGGATCAGCATCCTTAGAAATCCACTGACTGTAAAATTATCCACTTGTTCGTGAATGTACATTTCCCCGGCATGATTCTTGTGGTAATGTAATTTCACTTGACAGATAAAAAAATAAACAGCCAAAACAAGCGTTCACAATTGATTTTCACATAAATCCATCTGTCGAGTGTTGACCTACATCATTTCACGAGTTCAAATTATTCTGCAACTGGTACATGTACAAATCACATCACAAATGAATAGCTCCAAATAACTATTTCTCAAGCAAAGAAAATCATGTAAATCCTGTAGATGTGGGGAAAATAGTTCTATGTCCATGAATTGAAATGCTCGGTGATGTTCAAAATTTTCCGCGTATGATCTTCATGATTATAATTACGAGTGTCACTCAGTCTCAGTTTCCACAAAATAAAAATGGCCAACACATACACACTTGATTACCACTCCAAAATCAGTATATGGGACTGGGGAAAACATGCTTACGATTGTGTCGATCTTCATGTCTCAATCTGCTCATCGCAAAAATATGCTCCAAATAATTCCAATAAATTATCATCCAAAACATCTGTAATGAGGCCAAATTAGACGAAGTCTATATAAAAACAATATTTCTCGGCATTCAAGAATGAGTTTCCGTGATTTTCACACTCGGTCGCGCACACAAAAAAACAAACTCTCATTTCACGTGGAATGCATGTTATGTATTGATATTCATCCGCACGCATATCATGCCACAAATATCAGTACATACGTACACGGAAGCTTGAATGCACGAGTAAGGGGGGGGGGGAGATGGAACTATTTTTGTTTCTTTTGGGGGGAAATATTTTGAATGTGTATGCGATATGCTAGAAGTAGGGCACGGGCTGAAGGAACATTTTGAGTGGCATACAGCCTTGATTCACGCTCACACTTGACTCTACACACAAATACTATCGGCACTTTTTTTTTGCGTAATAATTTTATGTGGAAAACAAAGCCTAATCACACACAAACAAATACATGCTGCATGCTATGGCGGGAGAGAGTCGGCCGAACATGATTTGGAGCTGATTTCTCTGCACTGTTTGGCAGCGCTCGGAAAGAAAAAAATAAGTAGCTTAAAATAAACAAGTCACAAAATACATAATTTTGAATCATAAGGTCAAAATAAGCAAATTTATTAATTTCCATGACTTTTCCATGATATAGCTTGATTTTTTCATTTTTCATGACTTTTCCAGGCCTGGAAAAACAAATGAGAAATTCCATGATTTTTCCAGGTTTTCCATGACCGCGGGAACCCTGTTATAAATATCCCGAATGACCATGTACCAGATGAATCAACATACGATTAATTTTTGAATGAGGCATTTTGGTGTAAACATTCTCATCCGCATGTACAAGAGCTGCAGGTTTGGAATGAAAGCATTCACATTGACATTCCAACGTGCAACGGTTGTGCACAAGAATATTCAACATGGACCTTATAAGGACTTTAAGGAGGTTTGTCTAGTGATTTAAATGTCAGTGGCCTCTCTACAAGTTAGGTAAGAATGACTTCATCTGCATATTTGCAAAACCTAACTCGGTGCAAACTGAATCATAAAAATAGCAAATAGTGTTTCACTCAATTATGTGAAAAATGAATATTACTTACTGCAAACCACCTTCGATAGGACAAGGGAGCCTATCCCAGTCTTCGTCCCTCTACCCTGCCAATTCAGACTGGATGCAAATTTGTCTGTAAAGACCCATCTGCAGATACGATGTGCCGCTTCTTGGTGGCTTGCCCCACCTAGAGTGCCAAGAAAGCGTATCTGTTGATGAGATATATACAAATTATTAAAAAAACGCAGCCTCAAGGTGTATATAACTAGAGCTGGATAATTGGATTGGCAATCCTATCATAATTGGCTGATTTGGGGCTTTTCCCCAATATTCTTAGATCCCCAATTTGCAAGTGTGAGATTGAAGATCAGATTTTTGCACTATTCATGAGAAATACAAGTTAATTTCTCCAAATAGTTAGCAAAATAAAGTTAACAGGATAAATGCATACAAAATCCCAATGTCAATCATCAAAACCATGGAACAGTGTTAGTTCGAGGATTAAAGATTTTGATGTCAGTAACACCAAAATCATAGCAATAACAACTCATCTGACTCCTATAACCCTGTGCGCTGCCATTTTTGTTTCACGGGCCAATACAGCTTGTACACTAGGAGGCATGATCAACACGGATAAAACCAAGGTGCAGCAAAGAGTCGAGCAGTGTCAAGTTACCTGTGCACAGCTCTATGGTTGGTACATAATGTACCATGGTGAAAAAAACAAAAATGTCCGCACACAAGTTCTTAAGATTCAGATGAGTATCACTCCCACTTCGGTATTAGTTCCGATTTTTATGGTTGAGAAATATTTGACGTCTGAGATTTATGTGAATACTTTGTTGTTCTAAACTGAAACAAACACCGCTGAAACCGATGGCATGCCGTTACTATAGCCCCAAGCTATAAAATTTGTGTCGAGTTAGTGTTAATACATGACATCATTCCGATCCCGATGAAACAGCGATTATGGCTGGCCTAATCTTCCGATCGCGGAGCTTTCAGCCATTTTCATAGCCTCAACTATAACCAACACATGCACATGTTTTCATGTAGAAATAAGTACATACCAAAAAAATCTGTATGAAATGAAATGAAAAATCAAAATAGCACATTACCCTAAATCTGCTTTATTTTGAATATTTTCAACAACAAAATAATTTGCTAAGCATCATTTAGAAGTAATGTTTTGCATTTGTAAATATATACTCAATAATATTTTTCACATTAGACAACGATGCCTACAATGGATCCTATAGCAAAAATCCTTATAACTTCAAACATCTTAATCTGAATTTCATTGGGGTTACTATCGACGGAGAAACAATACCTATGAGACCTCTTCGTCCAAATTACGTTGAAGGACCAGGACAGAATTTTCTACAAGCTTACAATTCACTCTTTATGGGTTGTGGACGTATGTTTACGGATAAAGGATTGGACATTGACAGAGAAGACTATTCAAAGGGATACACGTTGTATGCTTTTGACCTGACTCCAGATCTATCGGATGGATGTCACCTTAACCTCGTTAAACAAGGCAACCTACGACTCGAGCTCCAGTTTGATACCCCTCTATCAAAAACTGCAAACTGTATCGTCTTATCCGAAGCACAAGGGCTCATCCAGATTGACAGGAGCAGAAACATCATCTACGATCACCAAGGATAACCCTCTAATTCTATTAAATAAAATGGATACTCACCAGATCGACCACATATTGAAGCATCATCCCTCCACACGCCCGTATTACAGAGGAACGTGTGCATTGGACCAATTACCACGGGATATTGACAATGAAAGACAATGCTACGTTGTAAACACAGACCCAAGCAGTAAAGCGGGCTCACATTGGACCGCTTTCTTTTTTCAAGAGGGTTATGGGGAATTTTTTGACTCTTATGGGAACGAACCTTCATTTTACAGCCCTACATTTACCAATTTTCTTCAAGGAAACACCGTGTCATGGGTTCATAATAAAAAACGGGTGCAAGGGGTTAATTCTACAGTGTGTGGGCAATATTGTATATATTATAGCATAAAAAGATGCCAGGGGCAAGGACTTAATCGTGTACTAAGTGTATTTGGTAAAGATTATAGACAAAATGATAAAAAAATCAACGACTGGTGTAATCGAAGTTTTGGTTCCTCGTTCCCCTTACAAGACCCGTCTTTGGTTTTTAGACAAGTGGCCCAAAGTTTGGGTATTTAATCGTCTTTATAGTCGTGATAATTTATGTTTTATTTTATCCATCGCCGTCTTTAACGGTGAAGGTCATTTTAACTGTCCTCCCTTTAAAGCGTAATTTTCTTCATTTCCATAAATTTTATCATCTCCCACACCATTTCACACTGTGTGTTTATTTATTCTCATTTGTTTACCCCTATTCCTCTCGCACCGTTATATACACACTATTCATACCCTCAGTCACCGTCATAACTTCTATTAATACGCACTATTCGTATTCTCACACACCGTTATGTACACACTATACGTATTCTCACACACCGTTATACACTATTCATACTCTCAGACACCGTTATACACTATTCATACTCTCAGACACCGTTATACACTATTCATACTCTCAGACACCGTTATACACTATTCATACTCTCAGACACCGTTATACATCTATACACAAGCGCATGCAAACTACAACCTACGCGCACACAATGTTTGTTTTTTCTTTCATTCTTTTTTCTTCAACCTCCAAATTTCATTAGAAAATCCAGTCTTTTATTACCCCTCGTATTCTTACCTTCTTCACTAATACCTCGTGTAACTTCTTTTATTCATTTTCCCTCGCGCTCTACATACTGTATTACATTGTAAAAGAACAAGACTGTAGATTAAATACAATAGGCTAGAAGAAATTTAAGATATTGAATGTAACAACGTGTGTATGTGCTTTAATTACATTTAAATAAATTGTTTGTCAATGAAATGTCATTTTCCCACACTGTGCATTATTTACAAGTTTGTCATCAAGACCATGTGAAGGAAGGAAATAGAGAGCCAAAATGAAATGAAGAGAGGGAGAGAGAGAGAGAAATGAAGAAAGGGAGAAATAATGTGAATGGAGAGAGTGAGAGAGAAGAAGAAAAACGATATTGAGATAATGAAATGTCTTAAAACTAGGGGTATAATAAATCAAATAAAAATATACACGTCAACCTACTATCACTAAAAATCCATGTAAAGTAATACAATGAAAATAATTGAATATTACACGTGAAAAAACAATTTCACTTATACAAGTCTACTTATCAAAGTAGCGATAGAACGATACATTCATTCAAATTACTGATGATCGAAGCATGATATCAATTTGTACATCTCGTTCATTTCTTCAATATGTTCATTTCTTCATTTTGTTCATTTCTTCATTTTGTTCATTTCTTCATTTTGTTCATTTCTACAATCTATTCAAATTACATAACGTCTGTTTTTTACAAATGAAAAAAAGAAAAAGTAAAACTCTTTTAAAGGTATATCCTTTAAATTTAATAAAACTCCTTAATAACTATCCTATAAACTCAATTATCAATACGTAAAATCCAAGTGTTATTCCTATATACAATATTTTATGCATATTTTACATTGCAATCACGAAACGTTTGTTTTTCGATTCATGTAGTGAATTGTCTTTACCAAAAAGACGAAATAAATCATAAAATTATTGTTTTACGATTCTATAAATACATCCATCATTTCTATATACAACGTCCATTGAATTTACTCAAACATTTTGGAAAATAAAAGTTTGGGTATAGTTTGATTCTTAAGACATTTATCAATACGACTCTTGAAATATTGTAGATGAAAAGAGTCCGATTAAACATACGAGTAAAAACACGGTATATAGATATTATCTTCATTAAAATCAAACTATGTACCGAGGTTTCGTGTCTGTATTATAACCATGTGTAAGAAGACTTTTAAAATGGTACCCAATTTGGAGATCGAGGACTTTTCAACTGATTTTTATTTCGTTTAGACCTCTTGATAGTGGATTTAGATGGTAAAGGAGAAGACACACCCGGGGTTGGTATAGAACTGATTGGCTCCATCCCGTGTTTTAATCGCTGGAGTTCGCTCCTCCTCTGGGGGTTGCTGACGACGGTGTCGGGAAGGTTCATCTTGGCCAAGCCTCGAATAAAATGTTCACTGCCACTCGGTGTGTAACCACGACGTTCTCTGAACAAGTCATAGACCAGGTCGCATATGTTTGTACCCGCCACGCGTTGATCGTTTAGAGTGAGTTCACCGTGTTCTGTCCATCCTATTTCGTTATGCTGTTTCATTTTTTCTAAGAGTTGTTTCGCTCTTTTCACGTAAAGTTTCGGCACATGGTGTAATATGTCACGCTCTATGGCATTCTCCTCTTTCAACGCAGGTAAAGTATCCTGTGTTGGACTTGACGGTGACTGATGAATGTCTTTTAGTTCTATGGAGAGGGGTTGTTTGAGAGAGTCTGTGGCGTGAAGATATTGACGTAGGTATTGGGAATAAAGTTGAGCTTTACCGTAAATATCAAGATCGTCTCGGTCAAGAACCGTTCTTATTTGTTCATCTAAGGCGTTGACTTGACTCTCTTTCGCGGTTGGTTGTGGAGTTTGCAAATTTCGTAAAGTTTCTTGGGGCACCAACACCATTTTTCGAGTGTTTTCCATGCGTATTTGATGTTATTTTCCACGTGGGGTAACAATGTTCGCAAGAGCTCCCAAAACAGGACCAACTAATCGAGAAAGGAGAGGTATAAAGAAACCTCCCCGTTGTGTGATGATTCTTTTTCTTTCCTTCAGAGATGTTTTTCGATCTGCTAACTTTCGTAGATGATGTTTATGTTTGGACAGTGTTCGTTTATGGTTGGCGGAAAGTTTTACGTTCCCCCGAAGCACGTTAAATACACATTCACAGATGGCGTCGATGAACCCGTTGTCCGCAGTTTTCAAAAGTTGACGTCGCTGTTTCGCTGAACAATGTGCCAATGTCTTTAGGAGAACCGCGTGGGTCCGAACACGTCGAGACATCGTTATCGAACTAAATCATGCAGACAGTTTGTAGCTTTTTTATACTTTTGGAACGTAGGCAAATTGGGTCTCTCCTGGAAAAATGTTCGTGCGAAGGCGAAATTCCTCGGGTGTGTCTGGTTTGAGGTCTACAAACAAATAACCCCATTTACCTTTTGTCGCATCGTTATATGCTTCTTGAAAAAATTTAGTACGTCTTGGATACATTTGTTTTCCTAGACACGTTATTTGTAATTTGTCCCTACAATTTTTAAAAAGACAATAGTATTGCGTATTCAGTGATATTGTCCTCGACTCTTTACCACGGTGAAATAAATTCTGGGTTATGTAAATGACACTAACGTTTCTATGGTGACAACCCTTTGTAAACAATGCAGCTACTCTCTTGTCGGCGGCGGTATCCATCAAGTCATCTATGACAAATAAGGTCGACCTTTCGGTCGAAGTAAAATCATTGAAATCATTCGGTAAATTTTCATAAAACTCTATGTTTGGAATGGACGCACGCATTTGCGAATAACAGGCTTGGTATTCGCCATAAAACCACATTATTTTTTTCGGTGGTGGATAGATCATTTTGGAGGCATTTTCAAGAAGTTTTTTCGCAAATTGTGTTTTGCCAGAAAAGCTTGGTCCCACCACCATACAAGAAAAACTGTGTTTTAGACGTGCGTCCATTATATATATTATGTGTGTTAAAACAATATAAAAATGTAAATCTTAACTTCCGTAAGTGAGCGTGAATTGAGAGATGTGGGTAACATATACTCTACACAAAATGAAATAACATCATACCGTATATAAGGAGATACTGGTATCGCTAAAAAAACATTTCATAACGTAAATAAAATTACATAGATTGATATATATGACGATCATACGTCTTCAAAATTCTGTGACAGAACTGAGATACTCAGTAGGATTCGTTCTATTTAAATAGTTTGAAGACCCTGCCATGTCACCGGTTTCCTCGAACACCATCGATTCGAGGAAGCATGATACAATAATAGTACATATAAATAGAATAAAGACCAATACTTGCGATGTAGAATTAATTCGCATTCTTTTAAACATTTTTTGTATGTTTGAAGAAATGTTATCGTCCCCCATAATGATAAAAATCGTTATTTCAGGTAATGTTATCGAGACGAAGGTTGACAACTATACTGGCTTTCCATGTGAAAATACACAGTATTTATAAGGGATGTTCCGCTGATGGAATATCTTTGTGACCATAGGGTAATGTGTTTTCATCTTGCAGACGGACCCTTTTCGTGAACACAACTCTGTAATCCTTTTTTGAGTCAACAGTGTGAATCGTTTTGGATTTCCCATCCCTTATAATTCTTTTTTCTTTGATAGTGATTGATTCACCAGGCTCACCTTGAATCAATTCTTTTAGGCTATCATGGTTGATTACCATGGAGTTTGCGGCATTTAAGGTAAAACTCCGCACTTTGCAGACGGTTTTACCTTTATTGGTCCGATAACTATAGTTTTTCGGACCACCGCAAAGCCATGTTTGAATGTATTCAAGATGAGTGGGATCTATTTCATCAGTGAGATCACCAAGGTAGTCCCCGGTTTTGGGATCATTGTGTTCATGAGAAGGATCCGTCCTGAAGACGACACTATCGGGATCCATGTATAATACCCTATCACCTAATTGTTCTAATACAGAATACAGTTTAAGTCGCGCTAGTGCAGTCGTGAAACTGGCTATCACGATGTTGGTGTTTAAGTTCTGCGTAACGAATCCCGTTGCTTGTGTGTAATGCAGCTCGATGGAGTCTTCGTTATGAACGATCAAATCTTTAACTTCTACACCATCATCTCTAAAGTATTTCAACAATTCATCCGTAGTTTTCACAAACACCGTTTTCTTCATGTTCTCCCTTTCTGCAAATTTACCCCAAAGGACATCCAGATTGTTTTTCGCTATAGCCCTCAAACCAGGATTTTTGGTTATCTTAGCGGGATCGAGTAGAATACCTTCGTGAGTGAAATAATCTTTGACATAGTTTTCACCATCTTCAGGGGTTTTCACGTGGGCGGGATAACCCGAAGACTCTTGTTTGATACGCATGAATGCATCGATGTATGAAGAAAAAAGTCCTCCAGTCCGTGTGGTCTTATCATAGACAGTAAACCGATCGTAATGCCAAACTTCAATCATCTTTAAATTGGTATAACCCATCTCTACAGCCTTTTTTAGCTCTTCACTAACCCAGACGCCTTCCAACTCTCTTTCCCTATCTGAATGGTTACACTTTTGTTGATTCAATGAATCGGCGCACGATCGACAGAGGGGAAATGTAAGCTTACCACCAGACCTGTATGGTAGCACGGGGTGGTAGAGATCGTTCGGGGGTGTTATTTTGCATTTTACCAAACCGTAAATACGGTCGAGGGATGGAAAGTTAGACAAAATAATCCTTGGATGACCTAGAGGGTATTTTGAGAATTTATTTATGTATGGATATAAACTAGTGAAGTCATAATAGAGAATTCTTTCTCCAGGTTTGGCTTCGTAAAACAACGAACAGCCATCAGTGCGCCCCCCAAAAAATGACTCTCGGGGATTGAGGGGGTGTTGGAACTTGTCTTTAAGATGTTTGACTATTTCTATTACTTCGGGGTTTTCCCTCTCTAGTTTCCATTCATGACCCCATGTATGATGGACGATGTATCCAGCACTTCGCAGGAGGTCCATTCTACGCATGGTTTCCTTGTACAAATCCCTCATTGTCTTTCCTACCATCAAATTCATTTGTTCATCGTTTACGAAACATTTTGGACACCCATGATAAAAGCATCCTAAAAATTCCCACACGTGTTTTTCTCCCCCCATTTCACAGTATCCGTCCACATATCTCCCGTGCACCATACGTTCTCCCCCATTGAAAGCATGTTGTATGTCTATGCCTTTGGTTATGGTTTCGTGGTGGAGCCATTCCCCCGCACTGATCGATTGTTTTTTCGCACTGGTGTAACCATCCTGTGGAATTAAACCAATTTTACCTGGTTGTAGGTAATTGGTTCTATAGAGTAGGTTGCAAGCGCTGGGTAGTGTAAGAGATTTCAGAAAAGGGTCAATGCCTTTGGGATTAGTCGGAGTAGTCGTGAGTGCTTTAAAGTGACCGCGGAACACTTTGCAACTTTGATGTAATATCTGCACGTCACTAATGCAATACTCGCGCAATTCCTTCTTCATATCAAATACATAGCCCTCTTCGTTCAGTTCATGGTACCATGCGGAGAAGACTTCCTGATCCCTTTTCATCATACTGTCAAACCCATAGTACATTTTGTCAGGCAGGGGACCAATGTAGTTGGCATTATCACGCTTGTTAAAAAAATGGGGGAAGTACCCCTTCTTTAACTCTTTCAGTCCAATAGTTTTTGGCAATTTACCAAGCGCCATCTGAAAAAAATTCAATGAATCTTTGATCACGATAGTAGGGTCTGATGTTTTGAGTTGAATGATTTTACCACCGTTCAAAATGACCTGAGGTGTAATGCCTTTGGAAACCAAATGGTTGAGCAAGAAATATGTATCGTAAGCTTTGGCATTGTGAGCAATGGCGATTGAATGATTGTTATCTTCGCTAAATAACCATGAAGAAAAGTCACTTAATGTATCATTGCCTTCGAATGTAATTTGTCTGTTTTCAGGTGGACCACAACGCGGACAGTTGGGGTTGGGACTGTCGTCATCCATACATCGAGTACACTCCCATGACGCATGCACAAAATTTGGTACGTGTAACCCTGTTTCCTGGGTACACTCGAAGTCAAAAAAGATGTATTTCTTTACAGGAGGCTCTTTCTCTTTCTTATCTGTTTTTGGTGATTGGGAATTGTCCTCTTCGGATGTTTGATTCTTTTTTGGATATTTTGTTCACGTAATAGGGACTCTCTTTGGTCACCTTCATGTAACACTTATGAACCCTACCATCTACATACTCTTTACAAGTTTTACAGTAAATGTCTGAACAGTTATGACTTTTGGGGTCCCCATCGAGAGCATCCAAATCAAAGACTCTTTCACAGTCGCGGCATTTGAATTTACGTTGATAAGCCGTTTGACCTTCAAATAGAGTAACACTATGAAGTTCGAAACAACGTTCTGTAATGAATGTGATTCCACATTTTTCACACACTATGGGAGATGGCAGGCCGTCATGACACTTATTACCGCGATCGCAAGTTGTCGATTGACAATCGATACACATACGACAACACTCGTGAAAGCGTGGATCGCGGTAAGTTTCATGACACTCGTTACAGAAGTGGAAAGCACACAAAAACGCCTCGGGATTCGTTACGACATTGTAGTGTTTATTTGTAAGATAGAGGTAAATGGGTGTTCCCTTTGTTGGACCCGCATATATCAACGCATCACTTCGTCTACCCCTATAGATCATCAATCGGTATTTTGGAGACAACACTTTCTGGAAAGCGTCAAATTGTGTTGAATCCACAATACCTGGTTCTATGCCAGCTTTCATATGCAGTTCTTTTGCCATTTTGAGCAATTGTTTGCTGGGAGGTCGTTGCTTGTTTCTAGTCCATGTACGGTATCTCTCATCTCTTTCCGCATGCAATTGAGCGATAACCACTGCTTTCGCAAAACACATGTTATCAGTGGCAGGCGGTATCGTTATAATTGAACGCTTTTTCAATGCAGCCATTTTGGATTCGATACCGTCGAACTTTCTAGCACGACCTCCCGCAGGGTTTACTACATGGTGTACACGGATCGTAAATCCACACTCTAAGAAGAAGTGCTGATTACTATTCAACACCTCTTCGATACGTGCAAGGATAAGTTCAATATCGAAATCCCTCACCAAGGCCCAGGGAAATGCTATAGGTATAGTCAATTGTTCAGAGACAAGAACGAGACGAATGTAATCCCTTGGTTCGGTATCTTTCAGTATGGTACGTTTGAGTTTTTCGAGAGAAGACCGGATATTATCCAAGACTTTTTCAATTGAGACGTTCTTTTCTATTTTGCTTTTATAATCGTACCATACCTCCCGAACACCAAATCGTTTGGAGATCCTTTGATCTACATATTCCCATTCGGGGGTGGAAGATAGTTCAGATGGAGTAGAAAAGGGTTCGCCAAAAGATTCATCCTCAAGCTCGTTTTCCGAGTCTGACATGACTTGACTTTCATTGTGACGATTGGTTTTGGTTTTTCTTTTACCTCCCTGTTTTTCAACACTAGTTTTACTGTTGGTAACCTCTTCTTGTTTCTTGTTTTTTCTAGCGATACTTTCCATCTCGTTCTCATCTCTATGTTTTCTCTTCTGCCCACCCACCTGATATATCGAGCACGTGTCCATGTCCTCCTCGTCTGAGGATGCATAGTCATTAACATGCGGTGGGGGTGGAGAATTTGATTCGTAGCTAGTCCCTTGACCCTGGTGATGGGATGGCCCTGAAACATCTTGTACGTTTACATTACCCACATCTCTCGATTTATCCCAAACAGTACAATCAGAATTGACTTCACGCTCTCTTACCTCGTTTCGATTGACGTTGCTATTCGGAGATGATGATGGTACTGCTCGACGAAAAAGTTCTTGCACATTGTTCACCGTCTTCTCTACCGTAGCTTGCAGTTGAGAAGAAGTCATTGGATAAAGGGTTGTCAGTAAATTTTGGAGACTATGACGAAAGTTCCTAGAGCGTTGGGATTCAGAATTAGAGTCTTGCGAAGACATGTTAGGAAATATAGTTATAAAAATAGGACAGCGTGGATATCGGGTTACAAGCAACACAGACACGAAACCTCGGTAAATGACCAGTGGTGTGATATGTCTTGCCTTTATAACACCAAACGAAGCCTTTGCAAACAAGTCCGCGCCCGAGTCAGAGAATAAACTCCCTATTGTTTCATATTTTACCTTTTTAACCGTAATGGCTTACCAATATTTGCATCCCATTGACTCAGTTGCATAGATTTCTCGTCTCGGCCCTCCCTTCTCAAACACAAGCACACAATCTTGCGTGGATCCACTTCTCTTTCTGTTTTGTTTGAAAGTTAAAATCCCTGATGAAAAGAAAAATTCTGTATGGAAGTTTGCCCATCCATTGAAACGCTTAGTCCTCTCGTCTCGGTCCCTCCCTTCTTAAACACAAGCATATGTAATTACGGTTATGCATTGACAGTTGTTTTAGACTTACTGGTTGAAAGAAACAAAGCTATCCGTTCAGAAAAAAAGTAAACACGCGATGAATATTATTCCCCTCACTGGCGCTTTTTAATACGCTGATGGGCTTGGTAGATACCTGCGTTTACCTTCTTTGTTACGCTAAGAAGTGATTTGAAATTGTTAACCGTTAACGTTATCCCTTTCTTTGTTGGAAACTGAAGACCATCTGAACCATAAAACTCACGAATGTCGACATATACTTTTCCCTGAAAATGCCTGACTGTCACGTATTTTGGCTTCTTGTCATCTCCTATATTGAATTTACATATATTCCCGCCATCCATATTTTTGGTTTCGCCAAGCTTGCCTGTGGGATTGTCTCCTGATGTCAACTTTTCCTCGGTTTTCTCTTGAACAACAGCATCACTGCCTTTATCTGTTTCAAATAAGGTTGTGTCTTTTACAGGTTCCGAATATGAAAATAAATCCATGTTTAAATCGTTTCCACAATCGTTGTCGCTAGTTGATGCTGTATGGTACGATCTTGCAGGGTTGAAGTAGCTGTACATGGTTGAGGGCTCGTCACCATTCCGATGAAAAACAGGTATCCGTTACCCCCTTTTGTACGTTTTCTGACCCCACTATAAAGCTGTAAGTTACTATATTTAGTTCTATCTTGACATGTTTTGGATGTGTCTTTTACTTTCTTCTTGTTTTAATGGTTATTTATAGATATGATTTCATCGGTGTTGTGCAATTCTCTATGACGTCATTGGTATTGCACGTTCATTTCGCCATTCTATGGCGTCACACTTGTCAGGACTTGTTGAATTCTATTTCTTTACTTATTTCTTGTTCTGCCTGATGATATGAAGTCATTTGTTTTTCATGGTTCGTCACTCTATGACGTCATTTGTCTTACGTCACACTTGTGACGTCATTTGTTTTTCATGTTTCGTCACTCTATGACGTCATTTGTCTTACATCACACTGGTGACGTCATTTGTTTTCGAGGCGTCTCAAATCTATGACGTCACTCAATAATTATTCCATATTCTTATTGTTTTAACTTTTTAATCCATATTCTTATTGTTTTAACGTTTTAAACCATATCGCTATTGTTTTAATTCATATCGCTATTGTTTTTAGGTTTTAATCCATATCGCTATTGTTTTAAGGTATAATCCATATTGATCCATATTTCCATAATTATCGATCCATATTTCCATAATTTATAATCCATAATTTATAATCCTATTGTTTTAATTTTAATCCATATTTCCATAATTCATAATCATATTTCATATTTCCATAACTTTATTAATAGTTCATATTCTATTGTTTACAACAATAGAATATTCATAATTCATATTTCTATTGTTTAGAACAATAGGGATTAGTTATGTGACTATACGTAAACCTTTACTACTCCCCTCTTTGGGTACACTTGTCGCAGCCATAGTAACCACTATGACCCTTGGTACACTTTACAAAAGCACGTGCTGGTGTATCACAAACAAACTTTGAAATAGAAATTTTAACATGTTTGTTTCCATCAACAAGACCATTGACTTCAAGTTCCTTCATTTCCTCAACAAAGTCACTCAAAAACTCATTGACATCAGAAGGCTTGTTCTCTCCAAGAAAAAGACCAATGATGAATGGCTCTGATGCTTTTTTGCATGAGGGCTGATGAATTCTACCAAGTATTGGCCAAAACTGAGTTGGGGTACTTTTCGAAATAGGCAAGCCATCCACAAATACCTGAAGCAAAATACTGCCTTCACCTTGCGCATTAAGAATAGGCAATTGTGGAATCTTTGACAGCTGGGCTTTCAAATAGTTGGCAATGCCAAAGTGACAATATTTCCCACCAGCTATCTCTTTAACATCAAAAGCTTGATGCATGGACAAAAGGGTTCTGGCATCTTTTGGCACACCTGGTACACTTCCTTGTAAAATCTTTAAGAGACTTGTTACATGAACCAAGGGAATATTGGCATTGACAGCCCAATCTCGTATCTGATTTTGAATTGGCCGATTACTGGAACTCCCCAAAAAATCATCATCTGAGCCATCAGAATCACTACTCAATATGTAGTTATCAGAATCCATGATGTCTATTAACTCTAGAACTGATGTATCATCCCAATCAGCAATTATCTGATTCTGACTTGACTCAACTGATCTATGATCTGACTGATCTTTATCAAGCAAAGCAGCACCTGCAGTATCATCAACTTCAACAAAATCACCATGACTCCATTCACATGCAGCTGCAGCTGCATCTGCTGCCCCAGCTTCTTGACATGCACCGTGGGCAGGCTCACTTACAGGCTCACTGTCACTATACACTTTACTATGATCTGCCATTGTCAGGTCTCATTTAATACATGTAGATACTATTGTTTAAAAAAAAATGTGTGAATCAATACAACATCAATAATAAGTATCGCTTCAATATAAGTTGCGTTTTTTTTACAGCCAAGAGTTCAATATATAGTCAAACTACAATGTATAGTCTAAACAGTATACAAGTGTTAATACTGTTTAGTAGCTATTTACTTCGTATGTCTATTTTGTGAAATTACAGCTTTTACTAAAATTAGTTTTAATACTATAGCCTATAGGCCTTGAAATAGCTTGAAATCATGATTAATTTCATGCCAGTAAAGTTTAGTAAAGTAACACTAACAAGTATAACAGTAAAAGTCTCAAAGTAACATTTGTCATTCTTCGTTATTTACTTACAATGTTAATTGCTACTACATGAATACATCATGATCATGCAATTGGAAGTTAGGTGTGCACCGACTAGTACTACATGAAGTAGTAGTATCTAATAATCTAGTATTTTTATAAAGTGTAAATTGTAATTAAAAATCAAGAGGAAACGCATAAAAATAGGCAACGCGCACGTGGCACTAGAATTTTAGAAATAATAAATGGCAGCAAAATTCGCACAACTGTCGTAGTGTAGAAGGGGGGGGGGGGTAGCTCACTACAACAGAAACATCGTCAGAGGCCAAAGATGTGTAGTAGGCTGGTGTGGGGTTTTATTACAAACTGCATGATACATAAAAAGAAAAAAAAACCTCTGCAAATGCAGAAAAGAACAAAGAAAAGAGAACAGTCATAAGTACATGTTCACATAATCCATATCAGTTCAGCCTGGGCTGCAGGGGGTGGGGAACTTGTTTCTGGACAGTCACGTCTCAAATGGCCAATCTTTTTACATCCATAGCATAATGGTGCAGATTCACACTCTGTCTTCAGATGGCCCTTCTTGCCACAATTAAAGCAAGCTGCGTCAGACTTCTTCTGTCGATTGTTGGGTGGTGCTTGCTTCATTAACTGCATCGCGCTCACGACCTCCTTCAGCATCTCCCTCATTTCTGACAGCTCATTCTGCACCTTTTTGTAGGATGGGTCTTCGGTCGACACTCCGACACGGGCTGTCTCCACTTCAAACTCACGAACCCTTGGTCGTGGTCCTGTAGGGTCATCATCCTGGAAGAGCTCCAAGACCTCCCTTCTCATCTTGATGAAAGTGGAAGTAGGGTTTGTAACAGTAATGCGCCGGAGGTCC
The DNA here is from genome assembly GCA_029962745.1 of Echinometra lucunter. Taxonomy (NCBI): domain Eukaryota; kingdom Metazoa; phylum Echinodermata; class Echinoidea; order Camarodonta; family Echinometridae; genus Echinometra; species Echinometra lucunter. The sequence goes on along the minus strand of JAPZVO010000049.1, from coordinate 54,821 downwards.
CTCTGCACCAACTTATCCCGCACACCACGAACAAACCGCTCTTTTAACGTTTTATCCCGAAGCTTTGCAAGGGCCTCTCTCTCATCTTCCGATGCCGCAGCTTCCATACGGTCATACAAACGAAGAAGGGCGCTGCTATACTCTGCAAGCGATTCTCCTTGTTGTTGTACTCGTGCATGAAGTAGGCTGCTCAGAGACTCCACGGTCTCCTGATGTGCGAACCGGCTCTTCAAAACTTGTTCTAATTCTGAGAAACTTGCCCTCACACTTGCTTCTTGGCAGAGCACTTCGTCTTTGGCCGGCCCAGTCAAATGTGTCAATAAGACCTGTACCTTTTCCTCTCCCTGTATCTTATAGTACTTACAGTATTCATCAGGATCACTTAACCATTCAAGTATGGTTGGGTCACCAGGCCTCGATGGTGCATCACGAAATTTTGTGAGCTTTACCGGCGGCATTCCTCTTGATGATAAGTTCCTGAACGCCCCAGTGAGAGCCGCAACCATATCCTCAATGCCTGAGGGGGCTCCTGCCCCTCCTGCAGGATGTTCATCCCGAGACATCTTTTTGTCTTACAAATGGAAAACCTGCTGGCTTACAAAAGGAGAAAATCTACAACTGAGAAACCTGCTGGTTTACAAGGGATTAAATTTCTATAAGCAATACAACTTATAAATTCAAACAAATATTTAAATACTTCATACACTACTTTGCATGCAAGTTCCTCTTGAATATGAACTCTTCCTTCGGTCGGAGGTTTTAATTCATTTGCTAGCTCCTTGTGCACTCTCGTCGTATAGATCCTTCCAGAATAGACCCTCTCGCAGCTGATCCTCGCGTCGTGTATCTCACTTGCAAGGTATCCCACTCCTGACACCAATTTGTCGTAGTGTAGAAGGGGGGGGGGGTAGCTCACTACAACAGAAACATCGTCAGAGGCCAAAGATGTGTAGTAGGCTGGTGTGGGGTTTTATTACGAACTGTATGATACATAAAAAGAAAAAAAAAAAACCTCTGCAAATGCAGAAAAGAACAAAGAAAAGAGAACAGTCATAAGTACATGTTCACATAATCCATATCGTCGACATAAACAACAGTAATCATAAACAATTCAATGCTTAACGTTCAGTCAAAACAACAAATGTGACATTTACTCTTCCGTCGTCACAATTCAAAATAGTTAGCCAACTATCCAAAACACTCAAACAAGGAAGTCAACATCTCACTCCTTCCTCAAATAATTCATTATAATTCAGCTTTTATAATAAAACTATATCTTGCTCCGGTAATTAGTGAATCACTTAACACAAACTTCTTGAAGATGTAGTTGTCTCTTTAACTTGAATCATACTACTCTGTATAATGTGTACGTAAACATAATCTTGCCTTCAATGTTACTAATCCAAGAGACATTAAAACATTATCTTGTCTTCAATGTAATCAATTCAAGAGACAAAAGAAAAAAAAGTTACAAAATCACAATACAGTTTAACAAGCAATAATACCAATATATACATATATACATTTGAATGTGAACCATAATAATGCTCGGCCATCCTGACTTACCCAACCGAACTCAACGGCCAACACTATGCTCGTGTGTGATCAGCCAACTTCCTCGCAGGTTTCGCAGCTACAAATCTATAATGAATACATATGTAATGGGACCATAATAATTCCATTGTCCATTCTGCAATGTATTAATTACTTTTGCTTCAATGGCTATAAAATAAAGAAGTGAATTTCATTTCGTCTCCATCAAAGTGAGTTATTCATCTCTTTTCCTTCTTTAATAAAAAAATAATCCCAGAGTGATCACCATGACGATTCGGTATTAACAATTTATGTTATTACAATTCACAATGACATTTCTGCATGAACAATCTATGTTATCACAACAATATTATTTCCTTTTCTGCATGAACAATCTATGTTATCACAACAATATTATTTCCTTGTAATACATCTCACCTCTCTTCACAGCATAACCGGTCATTACACGAAATATACCCATAGTCTTTTATCATGATTTAAATGAAATCACATATAGAACTTGCCGTGTACTACTCCTGGCTGCATGTGTATACAACAAATTATTTAATGTTCACTTTAGTCGACACACTATTAGGTATAAACATCATGCTATTTGAATTTTGTAAAATACAAATACAGATCCACCAACACACCATCATGAGATCAGTATCTCATATCAAAGCTCAAATTATGATACAACAACCTGCCGCTCCTTTATAACAATGGTACAATGATATACTTTTCCAGCCTACTACAACTTAACAATTACATGAAACTAAACAACTAAAATGTAAAACAATAACATGAAGCCAAACAACTACAATGTAAATACTGATTAAGCATACCTAATTTGTACGCCCCCAGGTCCTCTCCTGGTTCTCGTTTGGACATCAGCCACGTCCTCGAAAAATCAACACCTTAATTAAACACAGGCAAAATAACAATGAGCTACTACTGACTTGTACTCATACAACAATTATTCTGCTGAGGAAAATATGAACCTAAGTATGTCTATGCACCACAATGGACTTACAGTCACTCTTCTGTCTGTAATAAGAGCTTGTATAATGAATTGACATACACCTTTATCATATCTAGAACATCCAAAACAGACACTATTATTCAGATCTGAACTCCAAACACACCTCTAATACTCCTTTGCATTTTCCTCTATCCTGACAGTTTCATATACCTGACACAACAAAACAGGGTCTGACATGTAGACTATGTGATCCAGTAGAAATAACTAATCAAAATCCTAAAGTAACAAAAGTATCTGAACTTCCTTTGCAAAATACTAGCAGCAACTATTCCAAAATAACTTTGGAATCATAACAAAGTAACACTCACTGTACATGAAATAATACATGATATTACATGAGACCTCTCATTTCTACTCTTACTATTCATAGCTAGCTTATTATGCCACTGCGCCAGCTCTTCACATATCCTTCGCTATGTACTGTGTAGAGAGCACTGTACGATCGAACACTGACCTTTACTACATTTACTGAGTACTGTGCAGTGCGTGCTGCATCACCGCACAGTGGTAAAAGTTTCTACCACATACAATGCAATAACTTTACACTCTCATATCTACCAAACTATGCACAAAACATGGTTAAAACATACTTTAAAAGTTTGTAACAATTAAATAATATAATTCAACATACCTGTGAAACTTCACATCGATGAATTTCACATCAATTTGCCACCTCGATGACCCATCCTTTGGTTGGCATCATTCAGCCTGGTCATCCCAAATTCTCGCCACTCAGCAACTTTCCCCAGTTGCACCCTTCCTCATCCCTGGCCCACAGCCTAATCACAGAACGCTCCTGAACATATATTCATCCTCCATGACTGCAAGTTACGCAAATATGCCCTTTCAAGACATATATTCTCAATTCTAATAGCCTTTTGTATCTTACATAGAGTTCTTACAAAGTTCATCCAATGACTGATTAAATATCAAAATTACAAGTGTACTATATTTCCAACATTAATGCATGTACACTACAGCCCACCCCTCATGTCTGGTGATGGGGCTCTTTGTTCTTGCTGTGATTTCTCTCTGTCAGACTTTTCTCTGCTCTACTTTTCCCTACTCTATTTTCCTACTATGGTATCTTCAAGGTGTCCTATAGACAAGAAAAACATGCAAATAAAAATGACAAATTTCATACCCTCACAATCCATCCTGACAAAATGACGTTTGACCTCAAATGTCAAAAGGCAACATAGTCAAGACAATGTCATGGACACATACAGCAACCCGTAAATCATACTGCATTCATTCGTGAACACTGCTGTACTTCAATGTTGATTTAGGGAGTCTGTTAGGGTTACTATGGATCCCCTTCGTCAATCTAGTAGAGCGTCTCGGCTGTATTCCTACTTGAGGTTCGACAACTTGCTCATCATGCGGAATTGGGAATATGATGAAGGATCATCCTCTTCATTTTCGTCGATGTCATCCACCTCGTCATAATTATCACAGTGTGGTGGCCGTGACCAGAAATCTGGGGGGTCTCTCAGCACTTCTTTGGGTCTGGGATCCATGAGCAGCAGTTTCCTGTTGACACTCTTAACCTCACCACCATGGATAGGCCTTATCTGGTAGACATCCTTCTCACGGTTAATGCCCACCACAATGTACTTATCTCGATGGTATTTGTCTGCCAGCTTGTGCCTTCCTCCAAAGGCAGTCTGACGCAAGAGGACATGCTCTCCAATTACTAGTACACTTGTAATTTTGATATTTAATCAGTCATTGGATGAACTTTGTAAGAACTCTTGATCGATCGTATCGATCGACATTGAGGGGGCCATAATGCCCCCGTAGTATTAAAGGGAAGCTTCCTGAAAAAAAAAAAAAAAAAATGCTTCCCTTATTTATATGAGCTCAGTTCCCTGCATTTAATCTGTGCAAACACTGCAAAAGTTGCTGAGAAATGATAAATGTGGATTCTCTTAAGTTTTTCAAGCCGAATCTTTGAGATTTTGTGGACCAGTCCACAGCATACCGTTAGATGCAATTTTACTCCACAAGATACGAGTGAGGTATAGGGAGGTCCACAGGGAGTACAGGATGAGGATTTTGGGGTTGATATTTCGCATTTTTCAAAAATTAATTTATGTAAAATAATCTTGGATTTTTGCAGTTTCACATTAAAAGTACTGGATCAAAATCATTGGTGATTTCGTTTATGATTTTTGTCTTTGTTTTTAAATAATCAAAGGTCCTTGCACTCAGTCCGAGGCTTGATCGACCGTATCGACCCCGATCGTAACCCTAACCCTGACGCGTAGAATGACTTATTTATAAGATCAGACTGTTTGTCGTTAAATTGCCGAAGCATGCACAGCTTAATCCAGCCTTCATGGTATTCTTTATTTTCATTATTACATAAAACACCCGTCATAAAAATTACTGCCTTTGAGAAATTAGTTAAACGTATATGATTTAGAATTTACCTTTAAAAATCACTCCATCCAAAATCCGGTCCAAATCTTTTCAGCAGTGTGCGATGTTCAAAAAAAAAATGGCGCCAGCGAGACCCCCTGCAGAGCTAGCTGGTGCGCGTGCATATGTTTGTTCTACTTTTGACCAATCACAATTCTGCATTGCTTATTTGACACACAACATTTGTTAATGTGTCATTGGACACGCAAACAAGCAGGTAATATAACCTGTGATGCCGGTACATTTGTGAAATTACTCGCCACGCGTGGGTCGCGTAATGTCGTGACATGTATTGGACCTGTGTAAACGTTTCAAAACTTAACAACCTAGTAGAAGTGGGTCAGTAGACCTGTTTTCGACCTAGAAAAGTTTTCAGTGTAAAATTTACATTCCCTAAAATTTCATTTACGTAAAACAAATAACACCTCTTTCTTTGAATGTTTTGTTGTTTTTATACAAAATAGTACATATACCATAACTAGTTTCAAACTTCAACCCAATCAAAAAAACAAAAAATATTTGTCACATACATACATACATGTACAGGTATACATTGAAATATCTGATAAAATGTTACTTTCATCTGAAATGTACCACTGTAGATTTAATCAGGAGTAGATATAAACACACTCATTATTCCGTGAGCCAAATGACCTCACACTTCTGCGCCATTTCTCCGTGAAGTGCTGCCAGCCAGCGTAGAGAGAGACGGGGTCAAGTATGGCTGGACGAAAGGAAGGAGATTTGGTAATGCAGGCTGCTCACGTCTGCTTCAGCTGACACCTCAATCTCATGACAACAAAGATAGTCTCCAGGTTGGAATGAGGGCAACACAGCGCAATGACCACACTTGCACCTGAAGTCAGAAAAATGAAGAAAGCATCTCTCAATAATTCATGGTCACATAAGCAATGCAATTTAAAATGAATTTGTAAATAAATGCATATCTGAATTAGAACAAATAAGAACTTTGGTAAAATTTGATGATTATCACCTTAAAATAGCAAGAAAAAGAAGAAGACAGAAAGATGTACATGCATTTTGTATGATCATGATCATACAGAGTCCATACAACAAAGGCATGACTCAAGTCAGAAACAAAACAGAATGAAATTCAAACAAAACATATATATGAGACCATTGTGGAAAAAACTATGATTTAGGCCTAGGCCTAGATGTACTTACTTAGGATGGGGGTTGGGGATCTGGACAAAACAAAAAAGAAGCCTTTTTTATTTTCTTTGGTTTAACAAAAACTATGCATTGAATTGTGCTAATCGTCATCAATATTTGTTCTCTATAATATTGTCCAACATTTTGTGATAAAACATTTAAGAGATTTGCTTGTGAACTTTTTCAATTCAAAATCACTTTCCTGATACACAACTTGTCCGCAGATCCGGACATCTAACAACTGGGTATTCTCAATTACTTAAAATGGCACTTGTGATATAGGCTCCACCATACCCTAACCCTTATCCTAAACCCTAAAAAAAAATTAAAAATAAAATTAAAAAAAAATTTTGAGCAGGGCCTATTTCATGATATTGCCAAACAAACATTAAAACACGATCCTCTCCAGCTCCAACCCTGCCAACTATTACTTGTTAGGTCCACAAGCATGGGTTCAGGTCTATCTAGTCTAGTCCCTCAGTGACTAGAGCTCTATAATTTATGGACCCATGGGCTGTAATCCATCTAGGCCTAACAGTTACATCTCACTGTTAGTGTTCGTCTAGTTACATGTAGGCACTCATTAAAGTTACTATGTATGGCATTCCCTATGTCTTTTAATTGTCTTCAGTTCAGAGAGCAGTCTTTAATTTAACTCTGTTTTTATTTTATGGTGATTAAAAACAGATTTAGTTCTACATTTATTTACCACTCACTATTATCCATCCGATCACCCATGACGTCAGGAAGCTGGGCTGGCACGTCAAATTTCATTCCCTCCTCCAGTTCTTCTGACTGTACTAGAAGAGGCTCAAATTGGTAAGGGCCTCTGCCCCTTAAGACCACTGGGGCGAGCACGGGCATCAAAACTTGGCTCTGCTCGGGCTCAGCACTGCCACTGGCGTTCTCATCGACATTGTCATTGATGACTTTCTCCTCCTCGAAGTCATCAGATGAATCATCGTCTTCATAATCGTCATCTTCAGATACGGGTTGAATACATGGCTCTCCATCTGCCTTCGAGTTTGAGTTGGAGTTTGACATGTTGATGATTCTTTGTTGACCACTTCATTTAAAATGACAAAGCTACACATGCCGAAACGCGATACCGCTAGTACACGTTATTCCTTTACTACTATACTAGGCGCGTCAAGCGAGTAACCACATTGACGTCACAGGGTCACAACCTCGATTCAGAAGTTGAAACAGGGACACCGGAAAGGTGCCCAAAAAAAAGCTGAAATCGTGCCATATTTTCGGTTATTGCTTGGCAAGAATAATATTTTGGAATTTCAACCAGATCGTTTTGGCTCATAAAAACATGCTCTTTGAAATATACGAACATTGTTTTTGCATAGGGTACCCCGCTTTAAGGTCTTCAATTTGAACATCTCTACCAAAATTAGAATATAGGTTTGAGTAGAATGTATTTCTTTCAGAATATCATTAGGGTCAGTAACTACATTGCCTTGAGCATCTTGAACTCTAGTACGGTAATGGTTTTCTTTTGCCAGGATCTATTTTCCAAATTACAAAAATATTTTGTACATTTTTTCTCCTTCCTTTAGCCATTTTACTCTTGATCTTATTATTAATCCTTTTAGTTTCGAAATCATAAACTTTATTCAATTTATCTTCCAGTTTTTCAAGTTTCAACAATTGGGAGTTATCGATAGGCGTATCATTACTTAATTGTGTTTTTATTTTGTCTATATCATTCATAAGTTGTTCTTTTTCTTTCTTTCTCTCCTTTTTCTTCGTAGCAGAATATTCAATACTTATCCCAGTTATACAACATTCTAGCAAGTCCCATAATGTGTTTGGATTAAATTCTGAATTTTTATGAATTTCCTAAATTCTTATATTTAATCTTTTATCAGTTTAATAAATTCAGTATCATGGTGTAAATAAGAACAATTGAGTTTCCAATATCCCAACCTTTCAATGGTTGATTATCATTAAACTGGATAAAGGCAACTGAATGGTCTGATTGAATTCTTGGAATAATTTTGGATTTAACAAAATTATTAAAAAAATTAACAGAAATTAGAATAAAATCCAACCTAGATAACACTTTAGGCATTTTTTGATGTCTTGTATATTGTCTTAAATTTGGATGATAGTGTAGCCAAACATCACCTAAATCCTATTCATCGATAAGAATTGATAACATATCACTGACCTTACTATTACAGTGTTGTTGTCTAGTACCTTTATAATGTAAGAGGCCAATTACTTCATTAAAATCTCCACCAATAATCAGAGAAGAATTATCAAATTTATCTATTTCAGCAAACACTTCCAGTGAAAAATCAGGGTCGTCATTAACGAGGGCATAAATACTCACGAGGGTCACTGGTACTTCATTTAATATCAAGAATCTACCATTGGGATCATAAAGTGCAGAAATCACCTCGACTAAAATTTAGTTTCTAATAAGTATTGCTACCCCTCTACTATTGGAAGAAAAACTTGCAAAACTAGCAAACCAGGCAGATTTTCCCCACTGGGACTTCCAAAAATGTTCATCTTTTTATCTGAATGAGTTTCCTGTAAACATATTATATCACTTTCAATATTTTTCATGTAGTGGACAATTTTCCTTTTTTTTAAAAAATAATTCTGTAATCCCCTACAATGAAAAGAACTCAGTTTTATTGACATAATTGTAGTTTTTCTTTTTCTTCCCTGCAAAAATTCCTTGCTATGCAACCAACAAATGAAAATACTTGACATACAGTGCATTGATCCATATACAAGCAAATAAGTAGGGGAGATGCAGGAGAGTTGAGCCATTTTTTACATTTTGCACCATTCTGCAGAGATGAGATGTATGATCCCCTAACTAAATGTTTTAAGTAAAACTTTAGAGGGTTTACTTACTTTATTTAATGTGACAGTTAGGCTAATCATTGCAGCCTATTCACAGGGAAGGTATAAAAAATAATTGCAAAGTGGTTCAACTCTCCTGCAAGGTGAGGAGAATTGACCATACCCTTACGGAGACTTCATCCACCTTAAGGAGAGATAAGCCACAGTGAAATTGGTAATAAACAAAGGCATATACAACTTTTGCTTACCACAATGTTACTTGCTTGTTAATACCTTAGCTCTTTAATTGTCTTACAATAAAGCATCTTGAAGTCAGACAGCTTAGTTTCAACTCACTATTTATACTAAAACAAACAAAAACAAACAAAGGAACAAAACCATGTTTTGCTTGTAAATGGTGTGGTACTTGTACTTATATGCAAACACTAATATGGGAAAATCACTTCATACGTGTTAATCCGAGTTAACTTGGTGAAAACTTTTTTAGAGCCGTCAATCAGTTACAAGCTTGAAAACGTGGAATTTTACTCTTGTGAAATTGTTTTCTCTCATCTTGGATGTTTTTATCAAGAGAAATAGAAGTATTAAAGGTGGGTAAGCCGATCTGCACTATCATCCCCTACTTTACTCTTTTAAATTGGAGATTTGGGTACCAATGAAAAAAGCTCATTCCAAATATTATGAACATAAATCTAGGCGTAATAAGGCCAAATAAAAAAAACAAGTTTGTCTCATCAGATCGCGCGCATTGCTTTTAAAATTAGCTTTTCAGCGCATATATATATATATATATTTTTTTTTTTAGGTTTTTACTCAACTTTCACCTTTTTTCCTTTTTTTAATTTTAATTTTCAAGAAAAAAATGAAAATTCGGCCACTAATCGGACGAAAAAAAAGTGGGTCAAAAATGCAATAAAAAAAAGAAACCCGCATTTCGCATTAGCATTTCCCAAACTAAAACAAAAAAGTGCATTTCACATTAGCTTTTTTCACATTTCTTCTGAGACAAACTTGTTTTTTTATTTGGCCTAATAGTAGCTATTTATGAAGAAACCTGGTTAACCACAACCAGTCATGTATTTGAATCGACAATAGGGACCTATTACATATAGGCCTACCAAAGGCTCAGTGCCACAATATCTGAACTCCATCAGTTTCAATTTCGAAATTGTGAGAAATTCAGAAAAATAAAATTAGTTTACTGTAATTTACATGAAGGACACTTTAATTCTAAACTTTTCTGTAATGAGTTTGAAATTCCCTCAAGAAGTTTTATATGAGAAAGATTGAATTTATATTGAAGTATCGGATATTCTAAAAAAAATGATACAAGTATGGAGTTATGATATTGTGGTGCAGAGCCCTTGAATAACATATTTGCTTTAACTTGTTCTAACAATCTACTTGTAAAACACCCCAGGTAAAATCCTCAAAACAGAGAGGCAACAACTCCCTACAAAGTTAAGTAACTTTTTTACCTTTAAGGCCAAATAAAAAAACAAGTTTGTCTCAGAAGATCGCGCGCATTGCTTTTAAAATCAGCTTTTCAGCTCATTTTTTTTTTCAGGTTTTTAGTCAATTTTTCACCTTTTTTAATTTTAATTTTCAGAAAAAAAAAGAAAAATTCAGCCGCGAAGCGACCGAAAAAGAAATGCAATAAAAAACCCTTCGCATTTCGCATTAGCATTTTTCTAAACTAAAAAAAAAAACAAGACAAACCGCATTTCGCATTAGCTTTTTTCACATTTCTTCCGAGACAAACTTGTTTTTTTTTATTTGGCCTAAACTTCTAACAATCTACTTGTAAAATACCACAGGTAAAATCCTCAAAACAGAGAGGCAACAACTCCCTACAAGTTAAGTACCTTTTTTACCTTTAAACTTCAAACAATCTACTTTTAGAATACCACAGGTAAAATCCTTAAAACAGAGAGGCAATAACTCCCTCCAAGTTAAGTACCTTTTTACCTTTAAACTTCTAAAAATCTATTTGTAAAATACCCCAGGTAAAATCCTCAAAATAGAGAGGCAACAACTCCCAACAAGAAAAGTACCTTTTGTAGCTAGTCCTACAAAACCCACCATTAGTCACTCATCAAAGCTCCTTTGAATACAGCCCAAACAATCTTTCTTGATGTTTATTTTCAGGGACAAACGTTTGCACAAATACAGTATGGCAAGTGAAGCTTGCAATTTTGGCATTGTAATACTAATCAGAACATTTATTGCTAGTAATTTATGGTTAGTTTTGTGGGAGCAGGACTCATTTATAAACATCTAACAATCTACTATTTGTCAATAAGGATGGCAGGATGAAACAACGTAAAACATTTTTCAGCACTTAACCGCTAACTTGGGGATCACACCATGCAGTAAGGTGGCGAAAAGTTAATGTCCCAAATCCCATTTATCGAGATTACAACGAAACTGGAACTGTGAACGACGGGAAGTACCACTAACGGTGGGGATTGGCAATTTCTTTGCTATGTCTTCCCGCAACCACAATGCTTCATCCTCGGTATCCACAACGAAAGTAGCCCTGTCATCATTGCGGATCAACACTCTACGAAGAAAAACTCCTTCATACTCATCACCATGACATCCGTCAACTCTGGTAATGTAGTGCATTGTCTTGTTTTTCCGTGGACTTTCACTACCACGAAGTCGCCTTCAATGATATCCTCCTGATCGTTGTCTACGTCAGAGACATCAGAGGTATCCAACATCTCCATGTCTGTTTCACTCTCACTTGAAGATGTGCTCTCAGGAGGCAGCATTTTACGTTTGCGTCTGCTTTGCGGCTTTGTGAATAGAGATTTTCTTGCTTTGTTATTTGCAGCTTGCTTCTTTTTTTCTTTGGCTTCATTTGCTGCTGCAATTTCATTTCTGACTGGTGTGTCAGTCAGAATTTTAGTGCTACCTTTCTTTCTTTTAGTAGCTCCTCCTTTCCGAGGCGCGGCCTTAGGGAATGGTTCTATTTCTCTGGGTGATACATATGTGGATATGGATGCTCTGGATGTTGTGGGTCCATCAGGATTCCCTGGTGAGCCTGCATCTGCGATGGTATCAGAGTTCTCTGTGGGGTCAGCTGCAGGTGCATTCAAGTTCTGTACTGCAGGGGTATTCTCCCGGTCAGCTACTGGGGCACCGGTATTCTGTAGGTCTACTGCAGGGGCATTCTCCGGGTCATCTGCTGGGGCACCAGTTTTCTCCGCTGGATCAGCTTCTGGGACATTTTCTGCTGGGGCATTTTCTTTAGCTGCTGCTGGGTCATTCTCTGCATCTGCTGGGTCAGCTGCTGGGGCATCATGAGCGGGATCATGAGCTCTGTCTGTGACGTTTGCTGGAGCATAGTCGGCGTCAGCAAATATGTCTCTGTTGAACGGATAAATTCCTGCACTTCGAAAACCTGACAGGATATTTCTTGGAACACATGCGGAGACATGGACTTCAATCACAAGTGAAGGGATGTCGAAGATAGAAACAGTTTTGCCAGGATTAGAATGCATCCAAGCATCCATTGCGCGTGCAAATGCTCTCTTGTACGGACCATAAATTGCTGTATCTAATGGTTGTAGCTTGTGGGAAGTGTGAGGGGGAAGTATTAACAGAACTACCCCGTTTGCCTTTGCTTTGTCCACTGCTGCGAGAGAGATGTGTGCTTCATGATTATCCAGGATGAGCAAGACCTTTCTCTCCGGAGTGCATCGTGTATGGTGGATGAAATGGTCCATATACTCTCCGAAAGTTTCTGTATTGATCCACCCTGATCTTGTAGCTGCACCAATGGAGCCTACTGGACCCCCACGGATGAAGTGCTCGCGGTAGTTGACTCTTGGGAATAGGAACATCGGTGGCAGGACTGCCCCTCCGGCGCTAATGGTATTGACCACCGTCACTAGTTCCCCCCTTTCGGCAGACGTGACTGACCCAACTTGCTTTACTCCTTTTGATGCAATAACATTTCCTGGCTTTTGCACAGTTGTGCACCCAGTTTCATCCAAATTGTATATGTCCTGTGCCTGAAACTTGTGTTGGTCCATGACAGATGCTAGGTTGTCATAAAAGTTACCAACTGTATGGCGATTGAAGGCAGTCGCTCGTGCTAACGAAGTAGCCTCCGGACTACGAATGGCAAGGCTGTGACGTCTTTTAAATCCCAACCAGAAACCCTGCCCTGCTTTTTGGGTGGTTTGCCAGTTGTCCGGAACTTCAACTCCGTTTCGCATAGCATATTCGTAGGTCAAGCTGCGACACTTCTCTTTGGATAACCCATGATAACTTGCTGCCAAATCTTTGATGTGCTGGACTAACTCAGTTTCCATCTCTGGAGGAAGGATCATGTTCTGTAATTTACAGTTCTTATAACCACTAACTCCTCCAGGATCATTTCTCTGCTTTACCATATATCGCTTAAGGGTCGAACGATCAACACCATGATCTTTTGCAGCACTTCGAACGCTGCTTCCTCCTTGGACGTCTGCTGCTGCACGTTGAAGCAATTCAGGATTACTCCCACGGTTTGTTTTTCTTTTGTATTCCTGAGGCATTGTGGTCTGTAAAAAAAAGAAAAAAGATAAGTAATCATTAGTCATGCAGTAGCCCTACTATGGATAACTCCAATTAAATACTGGACAACCCAAATTCCTCGTATAGGCCAAATAAAAAAACAAGTTTGTCTCAGAAGAAATGTGAAAAGCGCTTTTTTTTTTAAGTTTGGAAAAATGCTAATGCGAAATGCGGGTTTTTTTTTTTTATTGCATTTTTGACCCACTTTTTTTTCTCGGGCGTTTCGAGGCCGAATTTTCATTTTTTTCCTTGAAAATCAAAATTAAAATAAAGTAAGCAAGTGAGTAAAAACCTAAAAAAAGAAAAAAAAAATAAGCGCGATCTTCTGAGACAAACTTGTTTTTTTTATTTGGCCTTATTATAGGCCTATATCCCATCCAATACGAAGGAAATGACAGGCAAAAATATCAAAACCTGTGTAGTCAAGATTTGATTTTTATACCAAACCAATGGACCAAGGAATGATGGAATGACTCATTTCGTGTGTATTAGCTTATTGTTAAATTTACATATAAGAAAAATATACTGACTTTTGACCTGCAACCAGCCTGTGTCTTTGATATCATTGAAAGAATTCAATAAGTTCTGTAAAACAAAATGGAATGTACATAATGCATGGTGGAATTAGATTTTGTAAGGAGAGTTGAGCCACCCACTAGAGGAGAGTTGATCCATGGATCAACTCTCCCCATGCTTATTGGCTCAACTCTCCTATAGGACAGCCATTTTGACATGTGACTTGATTTTGATTTATAACAATCGGATCAGATCCAATGAAAATCATTATGATAAACAACAATATTCAGGCTATATGTTAGACACATTATCACTATATTCATTGCTTAAGTTGTAAGAAATAAAAAGGGTCTTACCTGGTGTTCCCAAATTCACTCTTTAGTGGAAGTTAGATGTTTTTGTCACTCCCACTCTGAGCACTTATCTGTCACATTCTCTGATGTAGCCAAAAAGAAAGTTTGGTTAGATACTACCAACAGAGGGCGTATGGACTCAACCACTCTATGGGATAGGGGTGTTTTAGGGGGTGGGTCAACTCTCCTTGTGGCTCAACTCTCCCGCATCTCCCCTATTTGTAATTCCAAACATAGATTAATCTTGTCACAAAAAAAGAGAAAAAAGGAAAAAAAAGAAAAAAAAAAGAGAACATCATTACATAGAAAAATGATGAAAGAGTGTAAAGACACCAAGAATAGAATTGACCAGAGGCTTAAAATCAATCACAGCCTTGGTCAAAGTGTGAACAACGTAGAACTGAGATGAAGTTGAAACAACATTTTAGAATCAAATCCACACCAATATAAAAAAGCAAAAACAAAAAACAAAAGTATCAAACTACAACAATGATGTTATTTCTATAATGAATACTATTTTAAAGGCAAGATAATGTATACATATAAATACATGTACAAGTAAAGATACCCCAAACTGACATCAGTGGCACAAGTAAACATGACAACCCCAAGGGGCCCCCACAAGCCTCCTCTTCACTCCACATAGATCTTTTTCCCTTCTGGTCTCCTGCCTTGAACTCCTTGATGCATGACTTTTGTAATGCCTCCTTCTTTTGATAGGACTCAATGAAACATGAATGGGTCTCACTTTCACCTGGCTTACTTCGAAAGGTCGGGTTACGCGATTACACGGCCCGACGCGCGACGGTGATCGCGTCGGGCCGTGTAATCGCGTAACCCGACCTTTCGTGAAAAAAGCCCCCTGATTTACGAAAGGTCGGGTAAATCGTGTGGTAAAAATTTGATTTTTAGCAATTGTGGTCATTGACATAAGACTAATCTTTTACGCGAATATTCGTGAGAAAACTACCTTCAAATGACGAAGTATCGGGTAAAAAAATAAATTTTGATATTAACGCATTTATGGTATGCAAGTACTTCAGTTTCATTATAATTAGGTTCCAATCTGTCGAATTTTTACGTATTGACAGACTTCCATGGAAATGTCAAATATATATCTTTTCTTTACAATCACTGATCATGGCGGGGGGGGGGGGGGGGGGGGTGGCTAATCACGTGCGATGATAAAATTTGGGTGAATGCGTGGGAAGACCTATACCCAGGGGCGTAGACAGCGGGGGGGGGGGGATGAGGGGTCATCCCCCCAGGTTTTAGGGAAGGATGTTTGCTTACAATTAAATTGAATTAACATGTTTAGAAATGATAGGAACAGCAATAATAAGAAGAATAACAATTATTATAACAACAACAACAATAATAATGATTATAAAAATAATAATTATTAATGCATTATCATTATTATGCTTATGATAATAATGATAGTTATCATCATCATCATCGTTAATGTGACTGAAATGATGATTACTATAACTATATCGATCATTAGGGGTGCATGGGTGCATGGCAGCGGGGAGGGGGGACAGGGGGGACAGTTTGAAAACTTACATTTTTTACTGAAAATTTTCACAAAATTCAACAAAAGTGTTCACCAAATCCTTCAATTTCATTTTCAAAAATGCAAAAGCGCCCCCGTGACAAGCTTGGTCGCTTCGCTCCCTCATTTTCGAGTTTCTTCGAAAATTTTTACGCATCTTGCCCCCCAGGAAAAATTTCTGCGTACAGCCCTGTGTGTGTGTGTGTGTGCGTGTGTGTTATCTGTATACAAAATTGATCCTCGATTTCTCGTGAACGGCAAATTACCCCCCCCCCCCCCGGTGTAGGAACCTGTCTACGCCACTGCCTATACCAAAGAATTTTTTAAATCAATATCCATAAAGGTATATGGCTTGTAGATGTACGACCTTGATCTTCAAAAGATAATGCACTTTGAAATTCTGATAAATTTAATCAACAAAAAACACGTATACATTGCAATTATCTCCTCCACAAACTCCACTGCTCCATCCTTTCCCATTCTCGGGCCCCCCCCCCCCTCTCTCTCTCTATCTCTCTCTCGGACACCCTCGAATTTTCATCAAATAATCTCGCCCGAATTGATTTTTTATCTCTTTCTTCCTGTATCTATCTCTGTCTCTCTTTCCAACCCTTTCCATCTCTCTTGAACACACCCTCTTGGTTGCTTCATTTTTCACCTACCCCCATATTCATTTTATAAGAGGGGGCTTCAGTATTTTCTTATTTGTGCATGTATACATGTATTAAAATTATCACATTCTTTTCAAAATTGCTGGGGATTACACAATCAATATCAAAGTACACTTGTAGTAAAAAAAAATGGAATTGCTATGGAATGATTATTTTTCTGCATGGTGATTACAGTAATGTACATGTTAAAATAGGTTCATTCCGATAAAAAAGGAAACTGCATCAGCCTTCATTCATCACTTAAAAGTATAATATATTTTTTTTATATTACTCATAACAATTTTTAAAAATCATATACTCTGTTCACAACTTACAACAAAATAGAATAGACTATAGAGTTTTACATCACTACCATTCAAATGTTAGTAATTCAAATTGCCAACCTGTAGCAAGGCCCAATGGAATCCTTTAATACTTGTAAATAAATCATTAACAGAGCTCATGGTCAGATGTTGTGTACAACTCAGGAAGAATGAGCTATTCCACATTCCTTTAGAAGAAATTAATAAAATTAATTAAAATGCAACTGAAAACAGTAATTTTGAAACTTACATACTCATCATTCAATTCAAATTACTAGTACACTGTACTGAATTTATGAATTTTCAAATCCTCAAATGAAACAATAATCTGCTGTAAGAGTTTCAAATACACACCTATGGGGAGGAGTTTAGGTAAAAAAAAATATTGCAATTATTTGTTTTGTAACTTTGTTTAATGACATTGTAAAAAATTTTGTATGTCAATAATAATCCAAAATTGTTGACTGCATATCAATAAATTTGAATTGAATTGAATTGTGGGTTGGGCTACTGATCCCGTCCCCCCCCCCCCCCTGCTGCGTACAGGGCCATGACTCCTCACTCATTGAGAGACAGATCTCCAAAGCAGGGGTCCAGTGCAATGAAGAGTAGAAGCTGAATTCTTTCTGTTAAAGAAAACAAGATGAGATTGAAAGTTAACTTGAATTAGGATAAATGCAAAGTACATGTACAAATTATGGACAGTAGGAGCACTAAATATTTACCTTTGCAGACCAAGGTTTATAAATCAGTTTAGTTTATTTCACAGAACTCAAAATACAATTGAAATTTATACAACAGAAATTTAGAACAATACACACATTGAACAATAAATATTGCAACTTGAAATTTAATAATAAAAAACAAACTTGCAAATGAAATGAGAGGAAATCAGAAAACAAAATATAGTTTCTGCTTGTATAGCAAAAATGAACAAGTAAAGCTGAACAATTATTTAGCTTTAACTAAGCAATACATTTCTTAATGAAGTGTAAGCAAGAAATGTTGGCGAGATATTTTGATCCTGGTGCCCATGAAACTCAAGGAAGAAAAATATTCATTATGCCAGACTGATGAAATTTTCAAAGGAGACAATAAAAATAATAAAAAAATGTTACAAATGAATTCAAGAATGGGTGTATTTGCAACCAAGGCCAATGGCCTTGTAAATGATGCTAAACCCTGGCTGAATATTGACATACCTGTACATGTAGCAACCTTATTAAATTCATGCAGAATTAACTTACCTTCCATAACTGGAGTGGTAGACTAACTCATTTCTTGCAGAAACTTTCTTTAGTCTCAGTCAATAAGCAATCATCACCTACATCTCCAACATGATGTGGATGCAGACATAAATGCAGCATTAAGTTTCAACCCAGGCATGTTCAATCTGATGAACAAAGTCAAAACAAATAAATGAATGGGATGCTCTGATCTACCTCTCAAAAAAGAAAATAATTTTTCATCGTACACTGTTGGAGTCTATAGATATATCAACGATCCGTGAAGAAGTAGAAGCAAGATTAAATCAGTGGTGTAACAACCAGGGGCAGGGGAGGGAGGGAAAGAGTGCCCCCTGAAGGATTTCAGCGGGAAAATCCACCAAACCACCCCCCCCCCAAAAAAAATGAAAGAAAGGGAAAGGAAGGGAGAAAGGGAAAGAAAGAAGAAAAGGGAGAAAGAAGAATATCGAAAAAAGAGGAAGGGGGGGGCAGAGCCAAAAATTTTCTGGTAAGTAAATTTAGAATCAGTGGCATAGCTAGGATTTCACTTAAGGGGGTAGTAGTCTCTCCCTCCCTGCACCCTCCCCCCTATGGAGTGCGCTTCGCGTGCTCAGTGTTTTGAATGCTTTGTGTACTCACTACCGCTCCCCTCAAAGTCAAATGAAATCATAGCTATGCCACTGATTCTTGACCGAGTTACTAGAAATTTTGGGCTCCCCCCGCCCCCCCCTCCCCGATAACAGGAACCAGGGCTGCGTTTCATGAAACCGTCATAAGTCTAACTTCTTGGACATCCATTAAAACGCGTGTTGTAGAATTAACACGCATTTCTATGGGATTTCCATGAACTTACACTTATGACGGTTTCGTGAAACGCAGCCCTGTTACACTGCTGGATTAAATCATAGCTAGTCTCATTATGCGTCCTTATGCTGTCTTTGAAATCTGAGCTTAAACTGTACACACAGTCATAGACCCCCGCCTCGCCCTCCCCGTTGCTTTACACAGCTATACATCATGCAACAATTTAGGATACCCGATTCGTCAACTCGCCAACACACTATGCATGTAGGTGGGATAAAATAAACGTTGAATCTCACTGTCAACCGTTTTTGCATTGCATTTACAATCATAGGCAATCCGCCCGAAAGTCTGGGCAAGATGTTGCGTCGTGACAGGGTGCTTAGCGCAATGCAGCGGTAACATGAGCTGCCGACGATGAAAAGTTCGTGAGTTTATAGCACATTATAGCACATAATTTCATGACATACAGCTCAGGACAGTTCTTTGAAAATATAAAGAAATTAACGCAGATTTGGCACAATGTAGAACTCATTATGAATAGATTCTATTTTTTTGACAAATTAGCGAAATTTAAACTGTACTCACCTCTGGACTTTCCAAGGCAAAGGCTGACTTTGTGCGAGTCAAATACTAGCTTTTATTCAAGCCGTTTTTCGTCAAATTATTTGTTGTAGAAATGTGCGTTAAGGACGCGACTCTTCGTATATTTGTTCGCTAATTTCTACGAAGTGTCGGGTTAATGGACCCGACTTTTCGTAGATTTAACTGGTATATTTCTCAAATGGTGAACCCGACCTTTCGTAAATAAAGGGTTTTTTTTCACGAAAGGTCGCGTTACGCGATCACACGGCCCGACGCGAAGACCCGATAGTTCGAAGTAAGCCCTTTCACCTACCCATTCACTGGCTGTGGTGGGGGGCCAGTGGGGGTACGATGGGCAAGTTCTATATCCACAAGCTGAAGCCCTGGCTCGAATTGTGACAGAAAGGTATGCATGAAACTGATCATATTATTGCTGCCCTGACCCAGGTCAAAAAAACAGTTAAGGACCAGTTCATCCAACTGATACTGGTACCAGTTGTTTCCAGTTGAGTGAACTGGTTTCAATATGGAAATTGGAATACTGGGATCAACTGGAATCCAGTTGATTCCAGTTGACATATTGTAACTGGTACCAGTTGGAAATACCAGTTGCCAACTGGTACCAGTTGGAATACCAATTGCCAACTGGTACCAGTTGGGAATACAAGTTCAACTGGTACCAGTTAGGACCAGTTGAAACACCAGTTGTCAACTGGTGACAGTTAGGACCAGTTGAAACACCTGTTGTCAACTGGTGCCAGCTAGGACCAGTTGGAAAAACCAGTCGTAAACTGGTGCCAGTTAGAACCAGTTCGAAACACCATTTGTCAACTGGTACCAGTTAGAACCAGTTTGAAACATTAGTTGTAAACTGGTACCAGTTAGGACCAGTTGGAAACACCAGTTGTCAACTGGTGCCAACTAGGACCAGTTAACACCAGTCGTAAACTGGTGCCAGTGAGAACCAGTTGGAAACACCAGTTGTCAACTGGTACCAGTTAGGACCAGTTGGAAACACCAATCTTCAACTGGTATAAGTTAGGACCAGTTGGAAACACCCTGCAACGTACAGCATCAACAAAGTAAAATTACACATGGTGGAAACTGTTTAACATCAATAAACACAGAGAGAGATATATATGAATATGCATTTGAGGTCAGGTAGCTAACATATGCTACTTTTATTTGATCAACAATAATGCTCTTGATAAGAAACGTTTGATGATATAACTGACAAATCTTGAACACTAATAGGAAAAATATGAAGTGCTTCAAAGTCTTGAGATGGCTGTAGAAGTACAAGTTTTAGAAAAAGAGATCCCTAATCTTTGGTATGACACCACCTATGTATGTGTAAAATGAAAGAATTCAGCGTCTATTACATATGGGTAAAGTCTACAGGGATATAAAAGACCTTTTCTAGGTAAATATGAAACAGAAGTCCGTCCAATACAAAATGCATTTACCAACTGAGTATCAACTGTACTACGTAGGCATTTATAAGAGTTCAAACCTAGTGCCCCTCATTCTTTTTTCTTTTTTTGTAATAAAAATTGAATTGATAATGCTACAGTAAATGGCAAAAGAGATAATGTGAATTACTCATGTCTCACACGAACTTTAGCAAGTTTTGAATCTTTAATATCACATCGCATATGCATGGAAGAGTCGATCATGTTCTACTGCTTCAAACATTAAGATAAAAAGGCTGGCCATATGGTCAACTAAACAAATAGTCTTTCATCTAAACATTCTAATGAAACATAGAATACATTATGTTAAATATGTGGTATCATAACGGTAAACCCTTATCAAACCCTGAAGTGCATTAATGCATGAATACAGGAAATATCACGTTATAATCAGATTATTGCATGCGTAAGCCTGAGGTACATTGAAGCAACTTTGAAGCTCCATATGGCAAGTACTCTAGTCCTGATTGAAAAATCTATATATAAATAAATATCTTCCTTTGAAGCAACTTTGAAGCTCCATAATGGCAAGTTTTTGTTACTCAAGTCCCGATATAAAAATCGATATAAGAAAAAAATTGATAAATAAACATCTTCCTCCAAATGAAATGGGGGAAAGCCTCCTCTGAAATGCACTTGAAATCAAAGTATTGTCAAGTAACAGACCATCACCTGGCTTGTGTACACATAATTTCTTAGCTTCTCATTGTAGTTAACACTTATTAGCTTGCTGCTAAGTTTGTTTGATATTGAATATTAAAGCTACACAATACGACATATTTCATGTAAACAAATTTAAACCATCAATCAGGTTGTAATGTATCTCACGTAGATAAAAACAGATGGCCATAGGGTCAACTAAACACTCACAAATACTATTTCATCTGTACATTTTAATGAAACATAGAATACATTCTGTTAAACATCTGGTATAACGGCACATCTCCTAAACAACACAAAAGTGCATTAATGAATACGGGAAATATCGCACTATAATCAGATTATTGCATGCATGAGCCTGAGGTACTTTGAAGCAACTCTGAAACTCCATATGGCAAGTTTGTGTTACTCGGAGTCCCTATATATAAGTCAATATAAAAAATATCTTCCTCCAAATGAAATGGGGGAAAGCCTCCTCTGAAATGCACTTGTAATCATTCTTATGAAACATAGAATACATTCTGTTAAATATTTGGTATCATAGCACACACAAAAAAGTTTATAACTTTGTTATTCTTTATCGGATTGCTGATATAACTGAAGATTCAAAGACTGATCGATTAATGGTGAAAGCAAGTTAGAAACCTAATTCTACATATAATGCTACGAAAATAGAGGTGGTAAAGACGTTATGCACCCAATTTAATTCTCTGTTTACCTTGATCTGCATCATCATCATCATGTCTTTGTGGTTTAAATGATTATGATTAGAAAATGAAACAAAAAATGATACATTTTCACTGGTGTTTGCTTACATCAATACTGAGAAAATATGAGGTGCATGACTTGTGCATTATAACTCCATTCCCATTACGAGCACAGATACAACAAAATTTATTTAAAACAAGGCAATTAATTCTCCCAGTTCCAAGTTTAAAAATGTGCAAACTTATGTGTGCAGTATGACAAGGCAATTCTCACATTTCGCAATACATGCGCCACCAGTGTCTGCACCCGAAAGTCCTATTTTTTCCACTCGCACTATTTCTAAAAGTGAGTTGAGTGAATGAGAGTGGACGAATTTAAAGAAATATTTAACTGATTGGTATCACAGCACAGGGAATTAGGATGAGTTAGCAGAGCTTTCAGTGAGAGCCCAGAGAAAATATGAAGGGTTTGAAGTCTGTGATCAATTAGATTCAGAGCAAGAGCTAGTACCAGCAGGTTGATTTGTCAAGAAAGTTGTTGATCTCGCAAAACTAGCGCATAAAGCTGATTGTCACAAGTGAACAGACTGAGGGCGCACCTACTGCGAAATGCAAGAATTGGCTTGGTTCCAAGCACCTCAATTTAATGGGAGTGGACTGTACAGAGCTTAAGCCAGAGTCTTCACAGATTTTTTACGATTGGGCCCGTTGAGGGGCAACAGTATATACAATTCGTATTCACTTTGAATACCTAAAAACTTCAGTTGTGCAGCTAAAAGGTGGACTAGAATATCTTTTCTTAAACCCCGTGAAATCTGCTTCCAAAATCTTGATTTCTGGCATGTAGAATTGCCTTGTGGGTCAGGTTCACGATCGCAATACATTGATCAATCGCAAACATTAATAATTATAATAAAAATAATATTGGGTATATTTATAGTGCCAGTCATTGCCTTTAAGCAAAAATGCTCAAGGCGCTATGCAAAGCAATACAAAATTTGAAGGAAGATTTAGAGAATAATTCTACACCACATGCACCAGAAATCAAGGCTTTGAAGGCAGAACCTACTATTATAAGACTTTGGAATCGTATGTTATATGAAAGAAAACAAATATTTTTCATTTAAATTTTTAAAGCTACCCAACTGAAGTTTTTATGTACGGTACATACAATATAAGAAGTCTATATACTGTTCCCCCACATATTAAAAGCGGTGTGTCAGACTACATAAGATGAAACCAGAGTCTGATCATGACGGGCAGGCAGGATCTCTTTATGTTATAAACTCTGCATGTAAAGATACATTTATGTATCAAACCAATCCAAATTTGAAATGTAGAGGGCAATAACTTTTCTGAAGTACCTTTGACTGCCAGCAGCTTGTCCGCTTCCAGCCTCTGCTTGGCCGGCCTGTCCTTAAATCTGGGACAGGTCTTGCCCTATAGGGAACTGTGCCTGAGGGTCTCTGATCCCCAGATGGCTATCGCCAGGTGTTTGACAAACAGGGAATTAGTTGTCGAACTTCTGACCGCTCCAAATTTTTCTTCTGTAATTGAAACTCCATATCCTAGGGAAACCTAAGAGAAAAAAACATTATATGCAACTACATTACTATACATACATGTATATCAAATATTGTGGCAATTTAATGCCATGGTCACATCTGGTCATGTGTCGGGTCGTGCACCTCTCTGCGTCTCGTCTGTGTCAGATTTCGCAGAAAATCCTTGTGTCGGACGCAGGGAGGTGCAGGTTTTTTCCAGACACGCAAGAGCAAGGTGGCAGCTACAATCTTGATCATGGGCATGCTTAATCTTGACGCGGTCATTGCATGGGATTGAAATTCGTACAGCAAAGGCAGGGTGCCAGGCTGCCACTAGCATGCAGATAAATGATCGTATCCACTGACGCGCTTGCGCATTCCCCTCTACGTTTCGACTACGCTCCCCAGCCACAGATAGAATGTCGGTTTTTCCCTCGTTTAATTTACGCTATGTTATCGTCCGGCCGATCCGTCACATTGGCCCTGTCCACCCCCCTCCAAATGCGCAGCATTTTAATGGACGAATTTGGTATTTTAAAAGATGCATTTATGACAGTGTTGGGGGGGTACGTCGCATCTTGATAATGTTTTGATATTTGGTACATAAAAAGGTGTGTTATCATGAACTGCCAGCAAACCTTTCATATGTTTGAAAGAAACTTCTTTAACTAGCTGTTCAACATGAATCACTGAATATTTAAACCGGGGGGGGGGGGGGGGGGGGGGGGACAGGGGCGGTGGGTTAGGGCTACCTTCCCCTTCCCTTTTTTCAAAGTAGGGCAGTATTCTGGCACAGTGGTCTTCAAGACTTGACTCAACACTCGAGGAGCCTAGCTGTTACGGGTTTCCATAAGTCCCCGCCCTCCCCTTTCTCCTTTAATTACCATCCTATTTGACTATTTTCAAATACACAATCACAAACAATGAAAATAATTTTCTACTTTTCCTGTTATGTCTCCTTAAATATAGTCTGCATTAGTATATGTGAATTATTTGCCAATTTTTTTTGTAGCTAAGGCAAAACTCTTATAATTGTCATGATCATGATCCATCATCATCCATCATCATCATCATCAATCACCATGATGTATGATAATGATCAAGTAGTTCATTTTTCAATACTTTGTTTAACCCATAGAGGTACAGTGTCACCTTCAGGAGACGTTTTTGCAGTATCTGTTGGTCCAGAATGTTGGGCAGTACATATCATACATGAGCAGAAAGAGAAAAATGCACTGACAAATTTGACCCCATTCACATCGCTGTATGATGTGGCGTTCTCGAATTAGAGTAGTTTAAGTGCAACTAATCATTAAACTCTTTAAATTGGCAATGCAGTGAATAATATACAATCACTATTTCTGTGCTCAAATTGGCAATTTCTGATTCAATTTTACAATTATATTTCATTCTGGTTTATGTTATATCCATATTTATTTTTTTCAAGCTATGTAAACGTGGAAAAAAATAATTTGTATTGCCAATTTGAGGATTTAAGATGATTAATTCAGACCTCAAGAAAGCTCTGTACTGCTATGGGTTAATATATTCATCACGACTTGTTTCATTACTCCATATACTCATGATTATGATCTTTATTATCATGATCATGCATATTATCCTGATGAACATCATAATTTTCTTTTATCACCATCACAATCAGGATTTTCATTATCATCATCATGACCATAATTATCTTTGTCATTATCGTCATCCTTATTTATCATGATCATCTTCATCACGATCATGCATCCTCACAAACATGATGGTCATCATCATAATAAATATAATCATCATGGACATCATTATCATCATGATCATCATTAGGCCTACTAGCATCACAATCATGACAAGCGTTACTATCATCATCATCATCATTATAACCTGATGACCAATAAATGACTTAAGATAATGTGATGTAAAAATGAATGATTTTTTATGTTCTGTTGTGAAGATATGATCACTCATTTAATATTACAAAATGGTGCCTAGATGACGTCATCACGACATGATGACCTCAAAAAGGTTTCGCACAACATGTCCATGATAGACTTTAAAGATGACATGAAAGACAGACCACCTAATTCGTCCTCATGACAAATTAAATTTCTCGTATTATTATTATTGTTAAATTCAAAAATTGCCAGATGAAAAAAAAAAATATATATATTTTTCTCATAATGACTCTATTTAAGGGAGCTTTAGGGTTGAGAATATGTTTTATAATCAATTTTTAGCAGAATACATCAAAATAAATATAATAATCTAAGTCATGATATGTTTCATGAAAAACAATAACAAAATGTGACCTATAATGATTTGACAGTTGACTCTCATGATTCTCATATTCTAAGAACTAAACTGGACCAAAAATCATTCCATAGGTTTCTATATACCTTCCTCCCCCCCCCCCCCCCCCCCTCCTCATCGAATGAACCAGGATTTTTTTTTTTTTTACTAAACTGGGCTTTACTACCATAAATCTAGGAACATGCAGGTGAATGTATACTTCCAGCATATTTGAATACACCTCTGTGGATTAATTTTGTACAGTCGAACCTCGTTATAACGAGGTCCTGAGAACCAGAGAAATTACCTCTTTATATCGAAACATTGTTATATTAGGACTGAAGTACAATAGAATGCACAGAATTGGGACGAGAAAAATTACCTTGTTATAACGAGAGTATGTTATATCAGTGCTCTTTATAACGAGGTTCCACTGTACTCATATATATCAGAATGGAAAAGTGTTTTGGAATATAGATGTTTAAGAATACTTGTGCTCACCGTTAAGATTGACATTGATACTGTCCAAGGACATTCCAGAACACTCGTTCATCTGTCCCTTTTCCATTAGCAGCAGTATTTTTGTGATCTTAGCTACCTGAAGTGTGTTCTCTGGCAATCTATAAAATTCTCTATGTACTTGAATGTTGTGGCCCATAAAGGTGGCGAGTACATCCAGTTCATTGTCCTTCAGACATAATATCTGGGACATGGTCGCCACATGTTTCCTCAGCTGAGTGGATGTGATGTTTTCTAGATGTTCTGCTCCAGACAACTGAGCACACTTTCTCACAGCATCACAACCCCTATAAGGTGTGGTACAACCTGGATGTGCAAACAGGTACATATTGGACTCTGGGACTCCAGCATCTTGCCTAACGTTTTCATCTGCCAAAACATTGAGTGCTTCTTTCATTCCCTTCGTCAGAACCACAGGAACTGTTCTCCCTTTCTTTCCGGGTATTTCAACTCTTGACAGTTTCTAGCAAAGCTCCTTTTTGAGCTTGTTGAGGCCCTGTAGAACGTCTTTGTTGACTTCTCCAGTACGCTTTTTGTAGTTTTCTACTGTCATCCTTTCCACCTCTCCACTATGCTTCCTATTGGGACAGTCTGGGCAAGCATAGCTTGGCCCAACTTGGAGAAATCTTCCCTGCTTACAGAACCTGCTGTGATGTGTGCCACTGACTCCTGCACCTGGCCCTGGATGGTCTTGTGCACCTATTGTATGTCAGATGACAAAGGAATTATTGTTGGTCTGTTCCTCTTTGCTGCGTACAGAGTCTTGAGGGCACCTGATGAAACTTTCTCAGCCCATTCAATAGAGCATAGTTCACCAAACTGTTCAGCCTTTTCTTTCTGACTTGTGTCCATATTTTTCAGTGCATGAGCCATAAGAATCCTGGAACACTTTTTGAGTGAGTGTCCTACTTTTAGCGCTAGTGAAGGTGTCTTATACTTCCCTGAGCTCTCATCCAAGCCTGCTATATTGTTGACAGCTCTGACCACATCATCAGACAGCTGTGGATCAATGGTCTCAGACAAGCAGTTGATGCCTGGTCTTATAGATCTCATTTGAAGGAGTAACCGACCCATTGCCCTCAACTTTTGTCCCAACATAGTTGTAATGGTTTTCTGAATCCTGGAACTTTGACAGAAGTTGCACCTAGCTTTATGATGAAATCATCATGCCGCACTGCCAAGCTAACATCATCATGAGTCATTCTGCGGAAGACCTCATCTCGAAATCTTACAGGCACTTCTTTTGGCACTGGCAGCATCATGGAACATTGAGACTGAAAACTTCCAGATCCCTTTCTTTCACTTCCAACACACTTCTTTCTGTGTTTCCAGAGGTCACTCGTAATGAACCATGCAAAACACTGAGTACAAGGCAAGAAGTCTTTCACTGCTGTTTCATATGTTGGTCGTTTGTAAGGAATGATCAGACCCTTTCCTTCTCTTAGAACTTGATGATTATAGGCATGGTTGCCCTTATTGTGCAAAATCTCAACTAAATTATGCCTATTCTTTGAATTCTTTGGAAGTGCCATGATTCTTTTTACTTTAATTTCATTGAAATGACCCAGATAACAAGGTTACGTTGGCCCAACGTGTGCACTTATGTTGGCCCAACGTCATGGACATTACGTTGGGCCAACGTTATTCTTGCCTGTGGGCCAACGTTGGCACAACTTTGCATGTATGACGTTGGGCCAATGTTGGGCCAACGTTAGTCCAACCACTGATTCTGACGTCATATGGACATTGGGCTAATGGTTTAACCAACCATTTATGACATAATTTTGATGTTGGCCCAGCGGTTAACCAACCATTTCAATGTTGTATTGACATCGGGCCAACGTTAAGCCAACGTGTTATTATTGCAGACCCTAGGCTTGTACTAGTACTAGACTAGTACACTTATGGGGTGTTGCAAGAAAGTTGCAATCGATTGCAAGTTGCAACTGATTGTCACTGGCCAATCAAAATCATTGTTGCATGCATGTCTTCTTAAAAGGGCAGACCCTAAGCCAATCAGAATGGTTGTGTCAAAATTAGCAATTATTTGCAATTGATTGCAACTTTCTTGCAACACTCCATTAGACTATTAAAGTAGGCTGCAGTGTACACTGTACATAACTAGTCTACATCTAGATTACACATCGCCGTCTGGCCAGGCTACACTGTCCTCTGTATAGTACACAACGATAGCCAGTGCAGCCATAGAATTTATAAAACAGTAACAGTATTGTTTAAATGAGCCCAGCGAGAACTAACAAGTAACACTAACAGTAACAGTTACTTCTCTAAATTGTGCCTAGATTCACACGCCAATGACAATACTCAATCAATCCTATTGATTATTCAACATGTTCAGTCAGTGCACAGTCAGTAGTCACCGACAGTCACTGACAGTCATAATCAATATTTTGAGACAATCACAGCTAAGATCTGAAATACCGTCCCGTACGGCACCAGCACCTGGTAAACCTTGATATCCTGAGGTTTCTCTGCCATGTCCATCTCTTGATTTCCAGCATGGTTTTCTGATTCAGGTTGACTAGTATTGGGCTCATATGGATGATCTGCTCTGGATGTACATGGTATGTCCATCTCTTGATTTCCAGCATAGTTTTCTGATTCTGACCTGTGTATAAACCCAGGTTAACTAGTATTAGGCTCATATGGATGATCTGCTCTGGATGTACGTGGTAAGCGATATGGATAGACATCAGAATCACAATCACCACTGCTGACTCCACTTGGATTCACCCATGTTGGGTCTGCGTCATCATCCATTTCTTCCTATGGGAACAAATAAAACAAAAAGCAAATACAAATGCGATGATCAAATTGAAATATACTGCCAAGCAAAGCTGGATCTGAAAGTAGCTGAGGAATGTCATATGTCACCTATTCCTACCAATAATCCCCCCATAAAGAGTCATCTCTATAAGTCACTTTATGACATCATACCAGACACAACACACATCAACCTTTAAATATTTGCTTCTTTCTTTTACAGCCCACCCCCCCCCCCCCCCCCCCCCCCCCCCTCCCCACCTGCAACTAGAATCTACTGAAAGACTACACTTAGTTATTTAACAATTGAAACCCTGGGAAAAATCAATTTTAATGAAAAGAAAACAGGGAGTTAAATGTTTTTTTTTACATGTTTAATCAAAATTGGGGTACAAAAAAACCAAATGTTATGAAAGTCTGAAAAGTCTCAATTTACTTTCAATGCCAGATACTTCTGGTCAACCCTCAATATGTTTCATACGCAGACTTTGATATTTTCTGCATCATCTCTATGGATGAATTTTGACACAGAAATTGTTTACATATTCAAACGAGGGCATACATGTATCAATACTAAGCAATTTGAGCATATTTATTGAGGATCCCTATAGAAACCCTTTGCAGGTATTACCATAGATTCTTCCATATCTTCCAGATCATCTTTTTCGCTGTTTCCTCCATTTACTGGGGTTTCCTTGGCCAGAGTGGACTGCAGTTCATGGGAAAAAGACATGAAACATTTCATCTTTGAAATACAGAACTATATGAGGACATTACAACAGCAAATTCATCACAGAAATTGTTTATATATATATATATATATTTATATATGAATGAGGACATTACATTGCTTCCTATTCTAATTTCTCTTCTTTTCTCTTCTTTTTCTTTCTCTCTGCTGCATTTTGGTGCAGTGTGCTGGCAAGGGTGTAGACATGCCCCTTGCCCCTGATACACTACAGAACACAGCACTTGTTTGCACAAATGTGTGAGAATATTACACTGCAAATGTAACAATGAACTAGTTTTGATCAATTTACATGTAACATTGAACAGGTCAGTAACTAGAGCTACATGTACTTGGGACAAAATATCACAGATGATGCCAGATGCGAAGCAGAAATCAACAGAAGAATTGCAGTTGCATAGAATACATTTGTGACAATGAAGGACTTATATGCATATAAAAAGGTTAGTAAGGTTAGGTTAAGACTAGTAAACTGTTATGTATGCTCTGTCCTATTGTATGGAACAGCAGCATGGACAATAAGCAAGGCCATGGAAAATAGACTAACATCTTTTCAAATGTGGATGTACAGAAGAATGAAGAAAATCTCATGGAAACAAATGAAAACCAATAACGAAACACTGCATATGACAGGGAGTAAACAAACTGCATTGGTAGGATTAGTTAGGGAAAGAAAAGCCAAATACTTTGGTCATGTTAAAAGGCACCAAAGCCTTTCAAAAGATATGTTGGAGGGAAAAGTAGAAAATGCAAGACCGTGAGAATCAGCTGGGAAGAGAATGCTAAGAACTAAACTACAGTCATTTTGAGAAAAAAAACCACAATCTTGCACACTCTTTACCTATATTCCCAAAGGTCCCAGAAACTAAAAAATGATACTTATGAATATATCATACCAACATGTTCTTTTAAAAAAAATTTAAACACAACAAACAAATCAACAAAGAGTAAGACTAAGAATGGTGTCCATTGTGACATTCAAGTCACCTTGTCCTTTAAACAGGCCTCCAGCAAAGTTTGTCCCTGACTTAAGACTTGTTAGCTTTCTTAGTGTCATCTCATACTGACGCCTACAATACAGCTCTCTTACACTATCTGCATTTTTCTATTTAACAGCCATTCAATAAAAGCTGTCCCCATTCTTTTTGTTCCGTAGCACCATTTCCTCTACCACTTGAAACTTGCGTGGTCCAGACATCTTGAAAATAAACAGACAAAATATCAATTACACAAAATAGTCAATTTCAGTTGACCACTAAAACTGTTCTCCATTAACATTCATAACAGCAACAAACCAATCATACAGAAAAAAGAAGAAAATTTTATGCAAATGAAATCTGAGATGGACTCACCCGATTTTCGTTGTCTGGAATATTGAACTTGAACCGCTGAACAATTTCCGATGGTTTAGGAACTTTGTGGTTCGTTACTGTCGAAATGATGGTGGAATACTCCACTGTTCCTGGCTTTTCTGGTGCCAGCAAACTCGAAATGAGCCGGTATGTTAGTCCTCCACATACGGAGAGTAAGATAGCTCGCTTCTTCTCCAAATTGAAAATATCATTGGCAGCAAAGAAGTGTTTGAGGCGTTCGGTGTACTGCACCCAGTCACCATTCTCTGCCTGAAACTCCCCAATTGTTGCGAAAGTAGCCATTGTAGACTTAACTTCGTCGTAGCAAGATAAACCTATTAACACAGGGCCGTCGCCAGGGGGGGTGCGGAGGGTGCGAACGCACCCCCCTTCAGAACCAAAAAAAAAAAAATTAAAAAAAAAAAAAAAAAATTAAAAAACAAAACAAAACAAAACAAAACAAAACAAAACCGGAGGGGGGGGGGGGGGGTAAGGATACTTGAGGGCTCTTTTGAAAAAGATCTAGGCGGGCTATATAACTGCATGAAATTGAGTTAATACGTTGTTTTTTGTGTTTTTGTGGGTTTTTTTCATAAAAAGCACCCCCCCTAGAAAAAAGCTGGTGACGGCCCTGTAACACAGTTTATCCTCGTCACCAATAAATGACACGTTTAACTCTGTATCATTGACTAATTAAGATAATTTCGAAGAGCAGGAAACAACACGAGAGGACACAAAAATGGCTGGTTTAACTCTCAATATATTGTCGCACTGCGCAGGCGCAGGTTTACAAGAATGCAACATCAATCATCAAGATGACATACATTACACTTCCCTATTTAAATCTAATGCCATTTTCCCATATCACAACACAAACCATTTCATCCTTCAAAATCTTGGTATACACATCCTCGCACACCTTTTTCATAAATACATCTACATAATATAAAAATCTTCTATTTGTGAATAATATCTGCTCCAAATCTTTCAGAACATTTTCCACTAAACTACAGTCATTTTGAGAAAAAAAACACAATCTTGCACAAGGAAATTATATTTCTTATCTACCACACTCTTTACCTATATTCCCAAAGGTCCCAGAAACTAAAAATTAATACTTATAAATATATCATACCAACATGTTCTTTAAAAAAAATAAACACAACAAACAAATCAAAAAAGAGTAAGACTTAGAATGGTGTTCATTGTGACATTCAAGTCCTTGTCCTTTAAACAGGCCTCCAGCAAAGTTTGTCCCTGACTTAAGACTTCTTAGCTTTCTTAGTGTCATCTCATACTGAGGCCTGCAATACAGCTCTCTTGCACTATCTGCATTTTTCTCTATAACAGCCATTCAATAAAAGCTGTCCCCATTCTTTTTGTTCCGTAGCACCATTTCCTCTACCACTTGAAACTTGCGTGGTCCAGACATCTTGAAAATAAACAAAGACAAAATATCAATTGCACAAAATAGTCAATTTCAGTTGACCACTAAAACCATTCTCCATGGACTTTCATAACAGCAACAAACCAATCATACAGAAAAAAGAAGAAAATTTTATGCAAATGAAATCAAGAATATACAAGTAGTGTCATCCATTCAACTGTTTGTTACAAGTGTCGCATCTCTATCTTTTGTAAACCTTCTTTATTAAAATACTTGTATTAATGAAGGTTTCTTCAACCTAATTATTTGTATGCATTAGTACTCTGTTGACAAGCTACTAATTTAGGTACTGCGAATAGGTCTACCTACCACCTGCTTTACTAGAAGTTACTTGTCAATTATCAGCTGGCTGGACATGATCCTTAAACTGCCAGACAACAGTGCATTAACACCTAGTGCTGTATTTAAAGTCCATTAAATATTTTTCAAGTTATCGAGCGGAAACCAAGTGGGGAGACAGACGGACGAAAGGATGGACAGGGGCAACGCTTAATATATCATCACAATGACATTATAACGAAACAGATTTTGTCGTATTTTTTAAAGCTCTCCGGGCCGAGGCACACTTAGAGTTTATTTTTTCGTTAAACTCTCGTGGCGAGAAGCAGGCCATTCCAGTTTGTGTCCTAATTTTTTTCAGGATGCATTCTGAAACAAGAAAAGAAATAACAAATTATAATTACTTTCAGAACACAGATACAAAATGATATTTTAAGTATATTTAACTCAACATTTTAACTATGTCAAGTGCATCTTCAAAGACTCTGCATGTAAACCCAATGTACATATTTAACATAATTCTTCTTTAAAGTTAATTGTCTTGTAGCAAAGTATTTATGACAGTAACTTGTCTTGAGACTTTTGTTATGTTGAGAGAGATACTGCATCTAACAAAAATATACATGTACAATTTTAAGATATCAGTTCTGAACAAAAACTTTTAAAGGACTTCTGTCAGGTTGTATGTTATCCAACTGGAAACAAAAATGTTTGTTACCCTTGATCTCAACCAAGATGTCGGGGTCACTGTCTCCTCCGGGGTGGCTTTATTTGGTGCCACCTTCTTCCCGCAGGCCTTTGCCCCTCGCTGTACATAGTTACACAATGTACATATATGTACTACTTCAGGTGATACCATTTAATGTTTCAATATGTCTCATTATAATGTCATATAGGGTCTAACTCCCCCCCCCCCCAAAAAAAAAAACAAACAAAAAAACAAAACAAAACAACAAAACAAAACATCAACAACAACAAAAAACATATAGACAAATATATTTTTTAGGCCATTTAAGATTCAAATTGTGGCAGTGTAGAGTTTTAGAGACTAAAAATACATACTGGTAAAACCAAATAAATCACCAATAAAACTTACTTTTGGTAATTATGATACGTATTCCTGTGGTGGTCAGCCAATGTAACTAACCATATATTTCCAACTAATCAGCTGAAGTCAACTCAAATTAAAATAACACCATCATGCAGTTGGCCTAAGTGGAAGCAGAACAAACTGAAAATAAAAAATCTTAGTGACAGTTAGAGAAATATCAGACTTACAAGCAGTTGAGATCACTTGTTCACTTCATGATATGGCGAATTTGTCATGTGTGGTGTCATACATGGACAAACTCTCCATGAGTTGTGTACCAGGCAAAAAAGTCATACATTTCCAGTTATATTTTAGGTAACATTTTTTTACATGTCCTCCAGTGAAAATGTGTCTGTTCTATAATAAACAATAATTTTCTAGAATATTTAAATACACAACGAACGGAGAGTGATTCCATGACATCATAAATAAAAAAAGGGAGTATCTCCATATCACAATTAATCTCCTCTTCAAGAGCTAAAATTATTTTTAATTCTTTGTCTGATCTGTCTCTTCCTTTCATTACCATTACTCTGTTTCTCCAATTGTTTTGCTTTCCACTGATGTCAGTATAAGATGCAGAAAAAAAATCACTAAACCTTTTCCTTCTTCGAGGGAACATGCTGAATGATATCATCATCATCATCCTCCTCGTCGTCCCAAACCGAGAACTTGTTATTCGGGACATGATGCCTTTTCCCCCTTCCCAAGGGCAATTCTAAAGAACCGATGTCCTTCCCCTCCAATGCTCGGAAAAGCGCAGTCTTCAGTTCGTCCTTTGTATCTGTAAATAAACATTGACAGTCAAAATGATTTTATTCCATATTTTTTAGTTCCTTGATGTTGGCCATGATTTAAAATTTGATTAGCATAAAATTAGTTGCATAACAACATGCTTCGTTTAGAGTTAATTTTTTGGCAACATAAGCAATTTATAACAAACAATTCAATTTTAACACACACAAAAAAACAAAAATTTGGGCGAGACTATGACTACCCAGCAGCTGCAGCACCAGGCCCTAAACTAAAGCTCCACCATTTTGGTACAGTGATATTTGAACATGCAAGATATCGTATAGCCCATGTGATGTGACAGCCCTATAAATTAAGCACCATTTTTGGGTGCGTGCCGAAGAGAAAAGCCCCAGAAAACCGATTTAGTAGTATCTCTGAGAAAAGAGTGTTCAGAATATCACCACAGAATGCCACAGAGAATAGATGTAGATTCTATAGACCTCTCTAGATCTAGATCTATGAGCATAAAATACTGATTAAATACACCTAGCAGATCAGCAGAAAGAGCAAAAATCACTGACAAATTTGAATCTATTTCTGGAGCAGAACTTTGAGTGGTTCATGCAATAAGAACAATATGTATGACAATAATTACTAAAATCTCTAAATTGGCAATGCAAAGAAGAGGAATGTATAAACTAGTAGATCTATAATCACTATTTTTTTTCGCTTCATTTGTAACTTTCATTAATAAAGTGTCATTGATTATGGATGTTATATTGTCAAAAGGATATACATCTAACGTTAAAAGTGTGAATGAAAAATAGAAAATCTATAGGTCCAGAGTCTAGTCTGAATTGGTGCCAATTTAATGGCTTGATGAAATGATTCATTTTGTTTTTGGACATTTCATTTTTAATCAGACCTTTGGAAAATCTACCTAACTTAGATCTAGACCTACTGCTAAACTGTTATAGCCACTTTAGTTATAGATCTAGTCTAGGTCTATTGACCTCTACTTACCGCCAAATTTCAGAATTCTAGCAGAGCAACCTTTCTTCCCTCCTCTCTTTCCCTTGGCCTTGCCCTTGTCTCTTTTGTTGCAATTAGTAACTTCGCGTTCATAGTCACTCTCCCCGATGGCATCATAGTACTCATTATTTAAGTCCCCTCTTCAGGCTTTGGGATACTCGATATGTTGTGTTTCCACGCTGTCTACCCCCATTACCCCAAAGTCCAGGAGTGTCCATTTTTGTGTCATAATGAAAACTAGGTAACAAATTAACTGTCAAAAGTGAGAGTAGATCTTGAAATTCAAAATAAGCAAACACGATCGAATCTCAATACAATTAAGCATGTGCAGTGCAGCGCATTCACGATTACGATCACATGCCTGCATTGATAAAACCTCGTTCCCTATTATTTTAGCAAAATAATAGAACTCTGTTAAATTTATTTCTTGTAAAAATAAATCATAAAATAATTGAATTTTCTTTATATTATTATTATTATTTTAAACACCATTTACCATATACATGTAAATACACTTTACCATTAACTCAAATACCATTCAGCAGCTATTAAACACATGATGTTGGAATGCCATTTGTCATATGGTATATACCATTCACATAACTACCATTAACCATTAATCACATACCATTGAACCACCATTGGAACGCAATTTAAGTTATTGTACACCATATATATTATAGTATACGCTATTCACCATTTACATAACTACCACTTACCATTCAGCACACACCATTGAGCCACCATTGGAAGACAATATACATCATTGTACCATTTATCTTATGGTATTCACTATTCACACAACTACCATTTGCCATTAAGCACACACCATTGAGCTACCATTGGAATATAATTTATATCATTGTACCATTTATCTTATGGTATTCACCATTCACACAACTACCATTTGCCATTAAGCACACACCATTGAGCTACCATTGGAATATAATTTATATCATTGTACCATTTATCTTATGGTATTCACCATTCACACAACTACCATTTGCCATTAAGCACACACCATTGAGCTACCATTGGAATATAATTTATATCATTGTACCATTTATCTTATGGTATTCACCATTCACACAACTACCATTTACCATTAAGCACACACCATTTGAGCTACCATTGGAATATAATTTATATCATTGTACCATTTATCTTATGGTATTCACCACTCACACAACTACCATTTACCATTAAGCACACAATTGAGCTACCATTGGAATATAATTTATATCATTGTATACCATTTATCTTATGGTATTTAGTCATACTAAAAACATCCATCGCATGTTCCCCAGCCGTGCACTTACTCAAGTGTAAAAGAACTATTTTGGACAAGAAATATACACCTCTCCATTCAATCCTTGCCACATGATTCCAGTTCCTGAACATCACATCACAGACTGTCCACATAAAATGTTTTGTTGAAATAGACAGTTCCAGTGGATGATTTCAGTAATACTTACTGCAGAGGCTACACCAAAGTTCCTAGGTAAATGTAGACCCACATGAACTTCTAATCATATTAAAGCGCATGTTCCCTGGCCGTGCACTTCCTCAAGTGCAAAAGAACTATGTTGGACAAGAAATATACACCTGTCCAGCCGATCCTTGCCACATGATTCCAGCTCCTGAAGCTAGACATCACATCACAAACTGTCCACATAAAACATTTTGTTGAAACAGACAGTTCCAGTGGATGATTTTAGTAATACTTACTGCAGAGGCATCTATCGTGCAAATAGTTTAAACAGCAAATAGTTAACGTATGTACAAAAGCTATTGATCAGTACATTCCTGCACGTTCAACACTTTGGACTTGTTCAAAATTTTGTGGAACGTACTGATCAGGTGATCAATACCCTTTATACATTCAATATCAACAGCACACTTTGATCAATACCCTTTTTAAACCATATGCTGTTTGAATGTTTCACACGCCAGATGCACATCTCTTATTCGTCTGCATACTCCAAC
Organism: Echinometra lucunter; assembly: GCA_029962745.1. Lineage (NCBI taxonomy): Eukaryota > Metazoa > Echinodermata > Echinoidea > Camarodonta > Echinometridae > Echinometra > Echinometra lucunter. Next base: position 16,595 of record JAPZVO010000049.1, on the reverse strand, counting down.
CCATGTGGACCTTTGCCAAAACAAATGCACAACATTAAATTGCTCATTACATGTGCATGTATATATTATTCAAATCATTGTTTGGCGTACCGGTACGTTGGTTCTATTCTATGGAGGGTGGGGGCTCATATATATTGCTGTACACATGCATGTCCAAGAAATATGTAATATTTCACCTCTTACAGCATTTATGTCAAACTTTCGGAGAACATTACAGAGAGTTTTAGGCCCAAGTTTACCTGTGACCTTCACAGCATACAACGCCATGTTGAGGTACACAGCTAGCGAGCTAGCGTTATGTTGAGCGAGACAGACAGCAATACAGGCAAGGATATCGCCCAAACAAGCAGCATTGGACATGCTCACGAACAAAAAGACGTTTACTCTCAGCGAAGCCGCTCGAAACACATATTCTACTGCAGGAAAATAGCTGTTCTATCCACAACACTTCTGGATTTTGTACACAGCAAATTTGATCGCAAAGGCAGCACAATCATATGCGATATTAATAGCAATAAATATTTTTTAAAAAACCCTATGATCGGGGATATTTTTAGGATCAGGCAAGTTACAACAATACAATTTTTATTGTTTGCCTTATGTGCCACCAGTTACGTGATATGCCAATACACAAAGTACAATGCAGTGATTCATGCATGCATGTGTACTTCTTCTGTCTAGTCTGTGCAACCAACCCCTGTATATTTTTCAAACATTGGTTTACATTTCAAATATAGACATACTTTCTGTAGATATCATACTTTGAAACTTTCAGACTAGTATTTTTACACTACATCCCTTATGTTTATCCTATTTTCAAGTAACATTAAAAAAAAAATCACAACAATGTTAATCAATATCATTAATTGTTCTATAGTCATGCATGCTACATGCAACACCTACCTGTAGTTTGAAGTATAAACATGAAGTGGTTTTAAAACACAACTATAATAATGAAGGTAATTCCCTAAATTTATAAAAATTAAAGGAGAATGCAACCTAGACATCAGTATGCTCTTAGTAAATAAAGATGACCAAGAGGAGTAAACAATGAAAGTTTTAGCACAATCTGTTCAAGAGTTATAAATTTTGAAAGTTTTAGTAAATCCCTATCTTGCGAACCTTGAGTTGGCAACTTTACCAGTATCTGTCATGTCATCATGGACAACTCTCCTTTTGCACATAATTTCACCCCCCCCTCCCCCCCCCCCAAAAAAAATATTTTTATTAATTTCATACTAAAAAGAATAATTCAATTTTTTTTGCTGCAAAATAAAGATATTAAATTCCATGTACAAAGTGAATGGAGAGTTGTCCATGATGACATCACAGATGCTGGCAAAGTTACCAGTTCAAGGATTGCAATAATGATTTACTGAAACTTTCAAAGTTCATAACTCTTCAATAGATTGTCTGATTTTCTTCAAACTTCTACTGTTTACTCTTGTTCTTCTTTATTCACTGGAAGCACTATTATATCTGGGATACAATCTTCTTTAATAAATTGCTTGCTCTAAACTCACAGTAATTTTCATGCGAGGAGTCTTACAAATAATATTTTCAAGTCAGTCAAATGTCAGAAAATATGACAAGGTATAGCAATAGTCCTTTCCCATATCTACCTTCATTCCTAAATGCCCACTCAGTTCACCTATTTGCAAATAGCATGTAATTCTCCTTCCCTCCACTCTTTCTTGTTCTCTCTTTCTCTATCATACTCCTTCTCTCCTTTCTTTAAGTCCTTTTAACTCACTTTATTTCTTCTGTTCCCCTCTCTGTTTTTCTCTCAAAAGCTTGAGCTATTTTTACCTGTCACTTTCCTTTCTTAGTACAAATGTTAGCATACCTCACTCCTGCAAATTATTTTAAGGAGTTGTTTAGAACTCAACAATATCAGTTTTTACTACTCTTTCACCAGTTTCATATTCAGAAGAAGACATATAATACCATAGAACATTTTCACAAACAGTTTTGTATTAATTTGTCTTCTCTATACCGATAATTAATGTTCTTGTTTTTCTCTCTCTCCAACTCTTTCTTTCTCTGAATATCCTCCTCCCTTTCCTTTCCTTCTCCTCTTGTTTTCTCCATTTCTCTCACTGTCAGTTCCTCTTTCTCACCCCTCACTTGCCTTTTATTTCTCTTTTCAATGGTGGCTCAATTCATCAAAAAAAAATTTTTATCATTGTCATATTATTTTCACTCTGTAACTTTTCATACTCTGTAACTATTCTAAATAATATCTTTATTTACAATTACCAATTTAGTCTCTAACTCAATTGTTTAGTTATATACATATGTACAGCCACTACATGTATCAAACTCACAATATTGCAGTTTCACAGCTCTCAGCACCTTTTATAATCAATGTTATCACACCAAATGATATCTCAGGCACATATTTTGACACTAAAGTGCTTTAAAAAATCACAAGAGAGTATTATACTAACCATCAGAAACCTGTTTCTAAATATGTCACGTGCTGTTTTTCTTTATTTTCCTACATATCCAGCTATTTTATGTCACATTCACCACCAGTCACTCATATTCATGTCTCACACAGATCCATACAAATATTTTGATCCTAAGCTGAAATTATCACTCTGAAGGCATGGTATGGAAGTGTTCTTTTGCTTTTCTGCAAGTGAAATGTCCACCAGGCATCATCTGCAATCTACATTGCATTCCCCCAAAAAACTTTACACTTTTGAAGTGGCTGCCAAATGAAAAATACATGATTCTGGGAGAAAAGGTTTATATGTACGGATAGCTCATGGACTCAACTTTCATATGAAACCAAAAAGGCCAAAAATAATTCATGCTTGGGTGAGCACTGCTCACTTTTATACAGGGTATGGAAATTAGGTTGCACAGGAATTGCACCTTTCAATTTTTGAGAGATGAGTACTTTGGAAGTTACAGAATTGAGGGTGATATGATGAATTCATGATCAGTTGCAATCAGTTTAGGTCTGCTGAGTGAATTTTTTGGTTTATTAAATCAAAATTTTATGCATGAATGAACAGGAATTCCATTCATTATTGTAGCATATCCCTGGTAGACTCAATGGTGTGTTCATGGGAGTCAGGATTGGGTGGTGGTACATGTTGTAGGGGAGGTGAGATAGGGTAAGACTTTGTTGGGTAGATGGGATAAAGGTCAAGAGGATAGTATGTCAAGATATGCACAAGCACACCCAGGAAGAGAGGAGAGAGAGAGAGGGGGGGGGGGGGGCATGCATGTCCTCTTAACCCTTATCCCATCTACCCAACAAAATCCTACCTTACATCTCACCTCCCCTGCACCATGTACCATCACCCAATCCTGACTCCCATGAACACACCACTGAGTCTACCAGGGAAAGGTACAATGCTACAATAGTGAATGCAATTCCCGTTCACTCATGCACAAAATTTTGACTTAATAAACCATAAGATTCACTCAGCAAACCTAGAATGACTGCAAGTGATCATGATTTTATCATATCACCCTCAATTTTGTAACCTCCAAAAGACTTACCTCTCACAAATTCAAAGGCGCAATTCCTACGCAACCTAATTTCCATACCCTTTACAAAAGTGAGCAGTGCTCACCCAAGCGGGAATTATTTTCAGCCTTTTTGGTCTCATGTGAAAGTTGAGTCCATGATCTATTCATGAATATAAACCTTTTCCGCCAGAATCATATATTTTTTATTTGGCAGCCATTTCAAAAGTGTTAAGTATTTTTTTGGATGCACTGTACTACAAATAATATACGGTAAGGGATGCTTGCCAATAAATTGAAATTAAATGAGAGTAAAACAAAGTTTTTTATGTATATTTACTACAGCAAAATGTTGCTTTGGGTATATTAAGGTGCTACAGACATAATTTCATTAGATTATAACAATTGTAATATTGTATTGGCCCAAGGGCAGGAAAAGGGGTTTTCTTTTGGTTTGGGTGTTTTACACCAGCGAAGAGGGGGTTTGAAATGCTTGAGGGGAGGATGCAGTAAAGAAAGAACAGTAAGAAAGCAAGAAAGAATTGGTGATTTCAAGTTTGCTATGCGATGTAGGTGTCGGTGTTAAGAGCATGGAAAGGCTCCTGAACTAAGCTCCAACACCGACAGTTTAGAGGGACGATACCGATCACCTTATCATACATGTAGCTCAACACAGCATGACGTCATATATTATAGCGAAAAATCTCAAGGATGAAATCAATTTCCCTCAGAATTTGTAATAAATCTAGATCTTATTCCATTCAAATTGCATAACCATTTGCAGAATCTAACAGGAAAAATATTATTCTTCCATGAAAAATATATAGTTTTGATTATACAAAGTTGTTTTGACTGCAAAATGGGTTTAACCACCAACATGTGACGAGTGGACATACCGAAGAGTGCTGCTACCATGGTTCTCATCAAGACTTTTACACATGGCGGGGCCACCATGTGCAAATTTCAAAAATACTTTTGCCACCATGTGGAAATTTAGAAGGGGAAATGCCACCATGTGTAAACTTAAGCATGGAAGAGTATAATGGCACTTTTTGTATGCATAAAAATGTACCCAACCAAAACAAAGTTATGCATTCCAGTTTTCTGTAATCTGTACCATGCATAAATTTTTCCTGAATGCCAAATAATGTGTTTGCACCATGTGTAAAGAAAATCCTGGTGAGAAGCCCAGCTGCTACTGTAGACAAGCAGCAATAATATGTATGATTACAACATCAACACCGTACTTCAAATCATGAATTTCACGAACCCTAGGGGCTGGTGTTGGTGAATGGGGAAATTGCATGTAAATCATCAACATGAACCGTGATGCTCGGTTCAGCAGACAAGATTCAATAGCATCGGACAACACAGACTACCGAAAATACGTCAGATTTTGTGAGATGAATACCAGCCTCATTTCGAGTTCAGTGTTAAGACTGGTGTTGGTGTTCTCACAACACCATCAGTGCCTCCAACACCAAACTTGAAATCACCCAATGTGTTTAACATAACAAAGCAATATTTTAGACATGACAAATGGTCAATTAAAGTATAGAACTTTTGGGTAGAGATAAACATACCCAAACTTTGGGAGAATACTGACCGTTTTTTTTTTTTATTATATAAAATATCTCTTCATCCCATTAAAACACATTCTCTCTCATTATCCTACTTTTTCTTCTTCTGTAGAATCCCCCTTCAAGCATTTTCAAACATCTAAACTTTCAATGTATATTTACTACTACATGTAACACCAAAATGTTCCTTTGGGTATAATTAGAGTACTAGTACAAGAGACATAATTCCTCCAGATATAACAATAATGTTCTATCATTGTTTCCACTCAGAAAGCAGGAAAGCAGGTTGTCTTTTGGGGTCCTGTAAAGCGACTAATGACTTGGAGGGGGGGGTCTAACATTTTAATCTTCTTTTTTTCTTTAGAAAGCATAATATTAACGATACAGAAGAGGTATCATCTTGGTCGAGAGCTCTGGTTGTAAACAGATCTGATCTCACATGATATTAGATTTAATCAGGGCACAGCTAAGGGAGGCACTATGGGGCCATCCCCCCCCCCCCCATTGATCAGCGAGCAAAATAAAAAAAATTAGCATATGCCTCATCTCATGTAAGTTACACCTAATACTGAAATTTAGTGTGCAGGATATGCCATTTTCATGCACGAATTTTAAAAAATCCCCCTACCCTCCCGTTCTCGACTGCCTCCTCCCCCCCCCCCCACTGAAAATTCCTGCCATGTCATATCTGATCCAGTTTACCAGCTTATGATTACTGATACTTGAATATAATGTTGCTGTCCTAATTCTCCCTTTTTCACTTTTTTCATGCCATCAAGAATTCTGAAGAGTCAATCAAATGCAGAAATAAGTCTAATAATTTAAGATAGTCCTTTGTGTCTGAGAGATGATTCTTCCTCCAAGATATCGTTTCTCCCTAGCTAGTATATTCTTCCTGTCTTTCATTCTCTGCTTTTTCTTTCTTTCTCAGTCACCCTCTAGGTCACCACACACACACACTTCTTGTCTCTTTTTTTAAGTCCCAGGAAACCCTGATTATATCTAACATCATATGGAATGGTCAGTTCTTCCAAGGAGTTACCAGCAGCCCCTTACTTATTCTGAATATTACTTATAAAATTTTTAAGTTTGCTATATGTACCAGTGAATTGTCAAGAATAAAACGCTATGATGAAAGCAGACATCAACAACGTCTCACTGCTTCTTCATTTGGCTTATTAGTTGCATTATAATTAGATAATTGAAGGACACTGATTCGCCGTTTCTGCTGCGTCGGAATAAATTTATGCATAAATACATTAACATATATGAATAGATAATACAAGTTGACGTCTACCTAATGCAAATGCTCAGCGCTGTACTGTGTTTGCGTTTCTTTTGCGTGGAAATCATATGCGGCCTTGGCGAGCATCTTCCAAAATGAATTATTCATGGGGGCTTCGGGAAGCGTTCAAATCATGTTCAAATGTCCCTGGACAAAATAGCGGGAGATTACGGGGTCTGGTTTACTCCCCAGGCCCCACATTCTCTTTCTAAGTTACACATGCACACATGTGCAAAACACAAAACGCAGGCTACCGAGTACTGGTACTACTAGTATGATGAGGGCCCCTTTGTCTGCGCACCTAATATTTCACTTAAAATTGACAAACTTTCCTGTTTGTATTCCTCTAATAACTGACCTCATTTTAATCATGATATCCTGAATCATGAAAATCTCATCAAAATCTAAATAAGAACAATGTAATTTTTGCAAGAAAAGGTGATGGCATAAAATTGACACTCATTCACTTTACACAGAGTTCAGGATTTTTTGCATGAAAGTGGCATTTTCAAGGAATGTGAGTAAAAAAATACATAAAATAGATGCCTTTTGCCCATTTTTTCTTCATTTTTTCAGTGATACATATCGTCAAAATTGATTTAACTCATTCATGACAGGAATTATTTAAAGCCTAATTTGATCAGCTTTTATTCTTCAAATTGGCAACACCAACATTCTTATTTTATTGCTACATTTTTCTTATAAAGTGTCATGTATCTGAAATGAATATAAATTGACAGAAATTATGATTAGAATTCAAAAAGTTGCCAATTTGCAGTGGAAAACAGTGATTTTAAACTTTCTATCACATTGCCAATTTAAGGATTTTAATGCTTATTTTTCCTTTAAAAAATTTTCAGCATCAAACAATGAATATTGAAGCAACCAAAATCGGCACAGTTTGTGTAGAATTTTTTGCTCTTTCTGCTCATGTATTTGGTATGATTTTTCATGCTTTGCATGAAGACTAGAGATATTAGGCCAGACCACAAAATGTGGACCTCTGTCACAAATAGGTTAAAGTTGATCGTGTTCGTTGCGTCTTTTGTGATGTTAGAATCGCGCAGTTACCATGCGCAGACAAGAGAGGCCCTGAAGTATGTTCGACAACAGGTCATGTGCAAAGTGAATTTTGCATCCCAGGTCTTGAACTTTGCATCCCAAGTCGTGAAATTCACGACCCCTGATGCGAAATTCATGACCCGTGGTGTAAACTTTGGGCAAACCCGCAGAATAGGGAAGCAGAACGTGCGAGCATGCCATTTGTACTGTGCAGAGATCGGCAGCAACAGCCGAAAGTCACGGTATGTGACAAGTCCATGATCAAGTTCAAAATGACTTTAAAATATGCTTTAATCAAGTAATTATGTTCTATAATATATTACATTGTCCTCTCAGCTTTCAAATGTGTGATTATGTGGTGAAAATCATTTTGATTTTTGCCAGAAATATTCTCGAACTCACACATGTTTCAATTTCATCCATGAATCTTGTGCAGATCATCCCCCTCGCTGCCGACTCTGCCGCTGCCACCGTCTGCATTTGTTTGCACACAACTGAATATGTGCGCACGTTGCAGTCCCCTTTTCCCCGGGTTTGCCAAACTTTGCATCTCAAGTCATGAAATTCACGACCCGTGGTGCGAAATTCAGGACTGGGATGCAAAGTTCACGCCACAGGTCATGAATTTTCCATCATGGGTCGTGAATTTCACGACTTGGGATGCAAAGTTCAGGACCTGGGATGCGAAATTTACGTCACACATGACCTGTTGTCAAGCGTACTTCAGCGCCACCATACAAGAGGCATCAGACCATGCTAACGTAACTAACTTAAGGCTTAACTGTCATGACTGTGTTAGGCCTAGATCTAGATCTAGGCTAACAATTAAACCACCACATATAAAGCCGCATTAAGACACAAGAAAGGCCATATGAATTATTCTAAGCCATTTCTACATATACTTCATTCACACCATTATCAAATATTGATAGTCCTTTTTTCATACTTGGACTTTTAATGAAAAAAAAATATTATTAAAAACAAATAGCTCACGAACATGACGAAAGACCTCCCTTACCGAACTTCACAGCTGCGTTTCTAAGGGACTATGGTGTCTTCAACAGAAGAATTCAAAAAGAAAAAGTAAAATCTGCACCATCTTTGTTCAATCATGGCATTGATTTCTATCATTCATTTATCGATTTAGTTATTTATCCATATTATTCTATATCTTAAGTCTTTTCACTCAAGATAGCTTTCTTAAACAGTCAAACAAACATTCTTTTCTGTGATAACACTCCAACAATATAGGTACAAAAAACAACAAAATTACCATTGCAAGCTCGTCTAAATATCATGTCTTGTAAAGTAGAACAAATGTAAACAATCCGTGTGTTTACATGCTTTTATCTAATCACCTTTAACAATGCATTATAATTTTTACAATTTGATAACTTGATCACCATTCAATTTATCATTTGACACAAAATAGCATCTCAACAAAATTGCAATGATCAATATTTTTTATTTATGAAATTTATATACTTTTTATTTATCAAGACTATAAGAAAGAAAAATGTCTAAATTCAAAGTATTTCTTGCATCAAATCTTATAATCACTGCGAAGTTTCATGTTGTTTTCCCCATAGGACTGTACTTTCTCCTTCTCAACTGTTATTTTCACTATACTAACTCCATGCATGTTACCTTTTTTTCCAATACTTGGTAGGCTTTTAGCTTCAAAATATTCCCAAAACCTCTTAAGAACTATTAAAACAATTTTTTTTTCCTTCTTGATCTAGTTACAATTGTTACCCCAACACATATATTCACATAAACAAACAACACTGTCACCATCTTTTATCAATACAATAACCTATCAGAGGCTATGGAACCAGTGGGCTGGGGGGGGGGGGGAGAGAAAGCTACAGCCCTCCTACTATTTTGCATAGGCACGTCAAGTTGGCCTATGTATAATAACACAGAAATGATTTTCCTAGTTTGTACATGCAACCCCCTCCCCGCCACTTTCAAAAACGCTCCGCAGCTTTTGCATATCAACCTTTCATAGTGTTCTTTATAAAATGTGAATTTTTAGAACCTTTACCTATTGTGTTGTTTGGAAATTAAAAAAGAAGATATATCAAGATGTATTTGAGTAATACTTGCCCAATTTTAACTGACATTCAATGGAAATAACTAGTTTTTTTCTAAATATTTATTTAGCATTTCAGTCAAAATAAAATCTATTTTAGTAATGTATTTACATGTACATACTTGATAAAAACACACACAAAAAATTTTTTCACAGACACATAATTTTTCTTAATCTACTCAATACTTTCCAATTTTCAAAATTATTTCTTTTATCGTCCATATTATAAACACATATACTTTTACGTCAAGTTCTGCTACTGTTTATTGATAAATTTCACATGCTTGAAGAATAAATCTATATAAATTTGTTGAAAACACCGTTCACAGTAAAAGACGATAGAAACTGGATACAATAAAAAGTTTATTTCCAACCTATCTGTTAAGTCCTGAGCATTGCTTTGGTTATTACTTTCATGTGATGATAAAGAATTCGAATTATTTGAAAACATAAATAGATGAGAAAAACTATACAATGACAAATAATCCATGCATGAATTTGATGTTAGATATTGATATAAGAAGAAAGAAAATGAAAAAGATAAATGATAAAGCAAACTAACAAAGAAAAGAATAAGAAAAGAATGAAAAAACAGAGAGATGAGGAAAAGAATAGAAAGAAATAAATTCAAACAAGTCATTCAAAATCTCCATACAAAAACAACAACAAAAATACATTCAATCATTCAGAATCACCACACAGCAGCCACTGAACAATCATTCAGATTAGCTGTAGAGCAATCAAAAGTGTAAAAACATCATTCTTATAGTCCATACAAGATGCACATCAGTAAAGGTATAGACCAGGAGCCTGCGATATCTTGACTTACCCCATCAAGCCCACAAGGTTTCACCCCTGAAATGTATTTAGCCCATGACTGTGAGTCATGAAATAGGTGTCAGCTGGTACCAATAGGTCAGGGACGACCCCCAGGCCCCCTCGAAAACGCCCCAAAATGCGGGAAAATTCAACCCACTGAGCCCATGGATGAAACTTGGTCAAAGTGCAAGTGGCTAAAGGGCACATTACAAAAGAGGTCGTCGGAAAGGGGCAGCTGATCCCCCTCGAAAACGCCCCTAATGCGGGAAAATTTACCCCGCTCAGCCCATGGACCAAAATTTGCCACAAGATAGTAGTATGGGTATACATTACAAAAATATAAAAGCTGACACTATAGCTGGTTCGAAAATACCAGCTCACACCCCTCAAACATGAAAAATCACGCCCCCCCCCCCCCTCCTGCGTGAAAATTTACCCCACTGAGCCCATGGACCAAAATTTGCCACAACATGACAGTATGGGTGTGCATTACAAAAATACAGAACCGGACACCATAGATGGTTGGGAATTACTGACACCCCTCAAACCCTAGGGGTACAACTGCTCCCTCACCCCCACCCCCCACAATAGGCCTATACCTTATTTCATTCAAGCAATCATGCACCCATCATTTTTTAACAATAACAGTATACATATACACCTGTAAATTACAAAATACAAAACTGGTTGGAACCCCTCTTCCCTCCCTCCCTCGCTCAAAAAAAGAACTAAGTGGAATCTCCCCCCCCCTCCTCCCCCACACACATTTAGGCCTATTGTTTATCCCAACAACTTCCAAAAGCCCGCAATGGCCTGCACATAATGTTACACAAGGTAACGTTGTCTGTGCGACGGTGTGTGTCTGTGTGTATGTTAATACAAAACTAAAAATTTCTAGTCATTTACTACATTGTAAGCATTGAACTGTATGTGTTTGATTGTATGTTAGATAAATATAATTAAGTCATCTGCTTTATGCAAATGCCTTCTCTGCCAAGCAACATCAACTGACAGGCATTCCATGCTCAAACAAAAACTCATACAGAATAAAACATTATTCACATCTTCAGTGGAAACTCAAGATACACAGTGTATTGAGGTTTTTGTAGTCATCAAATAATCTTTTGAGGATGCATCAATTTTAAATAATCATAAAACAAAAGAATGTAATTGTGAAGAAATCGGATCAGCTTATCTTGTTATAGCAGCATGTTATTGTATTAGATCCTGGGATTAGATCTCCTAAGTTTCCACTGCACGTATACCATACACATACATCGAACATGACATTCCACACACACATAGAATACAACCAGTAATGATTCATATTTACATCACATAGAATGCCTGTACATTAAATTCAGTTTTATATTGGACCATTTGATCCAGCATGCTAAGTACAGTGTTTATATCCATATCCAAATGTAATATGAACTTTGTGATATTATGCCTAAAGTAAGGTTGATTAATATTATCACGATACAACTTGAACTAGAATGAGAAACGCAAATCATTATTAAGTAACGTTTATTAAACAGTAAAATAAATCAAACAGAACAGCATTTTGTATGGTAAAATATCAGTTTTAACAACCATACATGTACCAACTAGTGAGAGTGTATCCCCCCCCCCCCCTCCTCTTTTACAGACTGAGGATGGTAATGGAACTATTTATTATGATAGCATATATGTACATGCAACTGGGAAAATAAAACACATGGATCAGAACTCTTCAAATGGTAAAACATTAACTTTTGAATAAAGAGAGAGAATAGACAAAAGCTACTTCTATGATGTCAGAGTAAAACACATTTATTTTCCAGCATTTCAGCATCTATCAAAGTGAGTGATCTTTTCACAATTCAATGATAACCAGCTAAAGAATTTTTGCTCAAGCAACAGCAAACCCATGTTCTACTAATAACTAATTTTTGTTTTTCAAAAAGCAGATTAGTGGTTTGGTTTCCTTTTACCAACTGCATACCTGATAGTTTCTCAAAATAAATTTATTATAAGACAGGTCTGTGCATATCAAATATCTATTTCCATGGAAAACTGAAGGTTAAGACATTACCTTTCCTCAAAACACAACATCTGCAAGTTTTTGCATCATATATTTACTTTGCTGGTTTCAACAGAAACAAAATTTCACAACACATCAAAATTTTGTACAAGTTGGCTGGTAATTTTTTTAAAGAAGTTCTTCAAATATAGACAAGACATTGTGTTGGAAACCAGAGATGTAATGTATAATCTTATAATCATTTCATTCAAACACTGGTGAAGGGAGGGGGGTTGTATTTAAGTATCGTGTAACAACATGCATCATACAAATTTTCATACAAATGTTCGTTTATGCTTAATGTAATTTAATGATACATGTATTTCATGTAAAGAGCAGAATTAGTTAAATGCAGTTAGTAATTACCTTTATACAGTGTGTGCAGAGCTATGAAGTATTTTCAATCATGAGCTTGGCTACACAATCAGTTTAAAAAAAAAAAAACCTGCAGACAGAACTGGACAAAATGGAGGAGGCTCTGCAATTTACATAAAAAATCAAGCTACTGCACAGCATGTAGCTAACATGAAAACTGTACATCATTATCAAAGGTAGCTTGGAGTTTAAGACAATGATAACCATCATAGAACATCACTGGGAAATATCTAAACCATGAAACTCTTTGTTCGTGCATACTGAAATTAACAGTTATTAATAAAATGTGAGAACAAAATGTTCAAAATTTAAAAAAAAAAAAAAAAACTCCACAAAACCCATTTATCTACTAATGCAATATATATTATAGGCATTAACACAAATGGCTTCTTTACTTATTTCTCTTTCCATACATGCAGGCCTACTATTAAACACAAATGAGACATAAAAACATGTCTACAGGATACTACATGACCCAATAATTTCACTTCTGGATTCTCAAGTGAAAAAAGAGTGGGAAAGACAGATAGAAACAGAGGTTGTCTTCCAAATGTGAGAAGACAAAGTGCCATTCCCACTAGCATAACTTCAAAATACCTCTCAGATCTATTTTTATTGTGATATCATATCACATAAAGAGTTCCTTTCCAAAAGAGGAGAATGAACATTCATATCTTTCAATACAAAAACACACACATTGCTACTGTTTGTACAGATGATTAACGAATAGTAAAAAACAAAAAATGCCTTTTTTCCATTACTGCAACATACATGTCACTCAAACAGTTTTGTTCAGGAGGTAGGCAAAGATCTGATCTATGTTCTGATAACTAATAACTGTTTTTCCCCAATATGTAATAGTCATTGAGCCCCCTTTGGAAAGGGGCTGTCCATATGAAAAACAATAAAATGCCAAGTCAAAAAAAGAACATAAAATTATGGGGCATATAATGCCCATTCAATATGAAAAAGGGCAATATACAGTCATGACTATAAAAGTATGATATTTGGGCAATTCCAGTGCAATAGACATGACAATCAGATTTTTGTGCTGTCAGAGTATTACACTTTGGAATGTGCAGTATCCAAACAGTTCTTGCTGAGTTTATCAGACAAATACATGATGAATTTCACAAAATTTAACTGAACACAAGTTCAGTCATGTCCGTTACGCTCAAAAAGTACATTTTCTCAACATCTGTTCAATAAAATTTTGTGAAATTTATCATGTACATGTATGTAGTATGTACAGGTAGTTTTGCAGTTATATGTATCTGATAAATGCAGCAAGAACTATTTGGATACTGCACATTCTAAAGTGTAAAACTTTGAAAGCATAAAAATCTCTCTGCTTGTCATGCCTGTTATGCTGGAATTTGCCCAAATTTGCTATTTCAAATTTGACTTCCATAATAAAGTTATCTACAATACATGTAATTCCTTTCTTGAAGTATGCTCAGTCTTGGAAAGTTTGCTAATGTGAAATGACAACTAATGACAGGACAGTATCTTGCATTTGTCAGGTAGGGTGGAGCTCAATTATCTTCCAACACTACTCGTCATCATCATCCTCTTCATCATCCGTGGTCTCATCATCAAAGCTTTCATCATTGCTGGTTTCATCATTCTCAAGGTCATCTACTCCTATAAGGAAACAAGAAAGAGAATATACTTGTTAACACAAAATTTGCAATGCCCTTCATATGTGTAGAAGGAAAAAAATCATTATCTTTTTACCTGGACCCTGTTTCACAAAGCCTTGTTTCAATAAGGACAAACTCATGCACAACTTAGCTAAATGAGATTGTTAACATATATCCTTACAAATTTATGAAGTGCTTATTTTCCTATTTTTAGAATGGTATTAAAACATAATCAAAATTTAAGAATGTTTTCATAATATTTCATCTTCACCCATTTAGGTTTCAAAACATAAAAATCCAATAAACTTGTTCATATTCATGATATGCACAACCACCAATAAACTTATGCAAAACTTTATAAAAAACAAGACCCTGGTAACATTCATACATGGGTTGAAGTGGCTTTTTTTTAAAGTGAAGCATGAAAGAGAACAGAAAAGTGAGCACATACCCCCCCCCCCCCAAAAAAAAAAAAAAAAAAAATATATATATATATATATATCTACCATTTTGTTCAACCTACAAAATTGATAGGGATGGAGGCAGAATATCACAGGAAGCTGGAAGAATAACTGAAATAAAAATATTCATGCACAGATATTGGATGTCGTTTAAGAAAGGGCTAACATAGTTTAACTACTATAGCATCTATCATCAAATGAGATTAGGCCCTTGTACAAATTTTAAAAATACTTATGCCACCATTTGCAAATTTAAAAGGGGAAATGCCACCATGAGTATGATGAGTAAATCTAAGTATGAGAGTGTATAATGCATTAATGCCACTTTTATATGCACGAAAAGTACCCATCAAAGCCACATGTATATGTTCCAGTTTTCTGTACCATGCCATATGTGTAAATTTTCCCTCGATGTCGAACATTGTTTCCACTATTGTATAAAAATGCTGGTGAAAAGCCTGGCCTACTGATAAGTGTGTAACAATCACATTCTTTCTTAAATATTCCTTACCCATGATCAGAGGGTACCCAATTGAATCGACTGTGACTTACAAAGGTTGTGATATGCTGTTTGCAATACTTTTATTTTTACACCACCCAAACTACATGACACTACCTGACAGCATGGCTGACAGTGACAATGCCAGCATGGCAAAGGCAAGGATGTGCACTAGTTCATCCACTACGAATGATTCCATCTAAGCCACATTATACCACACATAATATTTCCTGTACTGCAACGACTTTTATAACATTCATCTCACTACTACGTACTAGCTAGGGTAATCCTGGGTTTTAGGGGTATAAATTATTTGCACTTATATTTAATCGCTAACTTCAGCACACCACATACAACACAACTGTTGTGAGGATTATGGTTAGATAGGGTTAGGATTAGGATTAGGATTAAGTTTAGAGTACCGAACTGTGACGTCGTCAATTTTGTTTTTTTGCATTTGAGCATTTTCATGACTATATTACGGCAGAGCATGATGAAAAACCTCCACACACCAAATTTGACATGAATCGGTTTACAGTGGCCCAAGGTATGGCCACATGAATGCCTAATTATCCCCACTGAATCAGGGGTAAACTGGCCTGATTCATAACTGTTTAGAACCAGGCCAATTTACACTGATTTCAATAGGGCTAAGTAGGTATTCATGTGACCTAATATCAGGTCTCCATGAGCTGATTCCCATAAAATTTGGGCTGTGGATGTTTTTCCAGCATCATGCTCCATCAAGACTTTGTATCCGAAATTCTGAAATTCCAAAAAGTTCTTTTGCGACAAACAAGTATATCGCCTCAGTGCTCCATAGGGTTGGGCCCCAGGGGGATACGTCTCATTGAAGCCTGTACATCATCCGTGTAAACAAAAACAAAAAAAAAGGGGTCGTTTTTCAGCACCGGGCAGGGAACCCGGGGATCCGTTAAGGGTATCAAAAACAGGTAAATCAGAAAAAAGGGTATCAAAATCAGGAAAATCCGGGAAAATGTTACTTAATAGGAGATTATGATTCAATCGTTGCATAGATCCCGGTTAAGGGAAAAAAATCATTATTTCTGTCCTACTTTAATCCCTGTTTAGGCTGCTTTTCAGGAACTGATTTACGCAGATGATGTGCAGGCCTCAATGAGACATATCCCCCCCCCCCCCCACAGTGGGGCTGGGTCAGGATAGGGGTCAGATGGGTTGTCAGGAAGAGGTGTGCTGAAGTTAGCGA
>JAPZVO010000489.1:0-36009 GCA_029962745.1 Echinometra lucunter | reverse complement strand
AAGGGGAAGTCCATACAATTTTAAAAAATTTCTCATCAGGTATAGTACAAAGAGTTACAAGAGTTACATACAGATTTGCGGAATTTATTGTGGTCCTGGACACTGGCGTAGCCATGTATTTTCAACAGGGGGGCCACGGCAAGGGAGCAAAGCGACGGCAGGGAGATTTTTGAAAATCGTGCATGAAAATGGCATTTTGCACACTAAAATTCATTAACTTATATGAGAAGTAGCATATGGGGGGGGGGGGGGGTCATATAGCGGACTAAGCAGGGGGAGGGTGTGGGAGGGGATACCACGGTAGGGAGATTTTTGAAAATTCGTGCATGAAAATGGCATTTTCTGCACACTAAAATCAGTATCAGGGGTAGCTTATACGAGAAGTGGCATATGGGGGAGGCAAATCGACCGAGCAGGGGAGGGGTGTGGGAGGGGGTACCCCTCTCCCGCGGTAGGGAGATTTTTGAAAATTCGTGGATGAAAATGGTATTTTCTGTACACTAAATTTCCAGTATTAGGGGTAACTTTATAGAAGTGGCATATGGGGGCCCAAGTGATAGAGCAGGGGGAGGGTACCCCCTCCCACGGTAGGAGATTTTTGAAAATTTGTGCATAAAAATGGCATTTTCCTCTACACTAAACTTCAGTATTAGAGGTTACTTATATGAGAAGTGGCATAATGGGGGGGGGGAGGGAAGCAAGGGAGCGAAAGCGAACGAGCGGGGGAGGGTGTGGGAGGGGGTTTCCCCCTGCGACGGTAGGGGGATTTTTGACAAATCATGTATGAAATGGCATTTTCTGCACACCTGAAATGTAGTATTGGGGTAACTTATATGAGAAGTGGCATACTTATGTTTTACTTTCATTTTGCAGGGTATGGGTAGGGTAAGCAGAGATTTAAGTGGACTCGATGAAAGTTTTGTGTTTTTTTTTTTCTTTTCTTTTTTTTTTCCCCCTTGTGCCCTCTCCCTTAGCTACACCAGTGCTTTCAACTACTGTACTCCAGTCATGCATGAATGACTCAGGCCAGTGGATGCGCGCGTGTACGCCGTCGTACAGTACAGTACAGTACAGGAACAGCATAGAGGGGTGAGCACGCGCGGCCAAACCCCCGCTCACCCTAGATAGCTAAGCTCTCTATGCTATGGCCATGCATGCATGTATTATGCCAATGCTGTAATGGTCAATCCCGTCTCAATGCACTGCACTTGGCCCTATCGTCCAAACTGAGAATGCACTGAAAAGTTTAGTAGTCTACTTGACAATTTTTGACATTGTTAATTTTCAGTGGGAATTTATTAACTCTCATCTCCTTGGCAAGGTATACAAAATCACTATCCCCTGCGGTCCCCCTTCTTTTCTGACAAACAGGGGGGGGGGGGACATTTGATATGATGTCCCCCATCCCAAAAATCGTAGGGGGGGGGACGTGTCCCCCCTGTCCCCCACGGATTAACTTCCATGATTTTTATCCTCTGATTGATATTAGGTGGTCTGTCATCTTGACAGATCACCTTTTGATTTCGTCAGAATTGTCTGTCTTATTCTTATTTTTCTTATTCTTCACACTTTTCTTTTGCAATCGATAACTCAAAATCGGTTCATTCAATTTTCGTAAAATTGTCGTCAGTTTTCAGGCCTATTAACGACAAGTTCTCATAAAGTTTCCAGAGTCATCACCTCATCGTGACGTCATCCAGGCGCCATTTTGTGAAAATCTTGTCATGGCCATTTCTTTATAAAGGAAGGTCATTACTTATTCACAATCAGCATGATTAAAGTCCACATGTTTTGAAGAATTCTTAGACATGCGCAGACGCCTACGTTCGCGCGTCAGCGCGCGCACAAATGTGAAATTCTCAGAATCGATTCAAATTAATTTTGCACACGTTTCAGGCCATTTTAAGCATTTCCAAAGTAAAAAACAAACAAACAAACAAACATAATAATGCCGTTTTCTCAAGTGATGTGCACTCCCGATACTTTTCTTGACAAGTTCCATCGATTCAGGATTGATTTCAACTTACCATAAGGTTGCACGCGCGCGACAAATTTCGAAATCCGCGCTTGCGTCTATGTGCAAAATAACACAAAAGCGCAAAAATGCCCTTTTATATTCCACCATAATTCCGTTAAAAGGACGGAAACACCCCCCTTTTTTTACATATTCTGAAGCTTATGACTTCTAGAATTGAACCCATTAAGAAAAAGTGGCCCTTTTTATGGTCAGAAAGTCATAATATTCTCATCTCAGTTAAAAAAAATACGATTTTAAATTTATGACGTCATATTTCTTGGATTCAATAAACGACATCGCGCTTATGGCTGGTCGATTTTTTTCCCCCAAGAATTCGATATGTTGTAGCTGAGACAATTCCCTACAACATGTACGAGAGCTGTACGTTTATTCTTGATTTTGACAACGGAATCATGGTCCTATTTGATTCCAATCTGTCGAATTTTAATCTATCGATTTATATAGAAAAAATACTACTAGACCTACAAGTTGTTTAAAACAAATAGGACTTCATAATAGATGTAGGCTAGCGAACTATCTCTTTCAATGCATTCATAGACTTTCAAGAAAATGCTACATATATTTTTTTCTTTAGCACTTAAGCTAAATGAAATTTAAACAAAAATAATGGGAGGGGGAATCACATGCGATGATGAAATTTGGGTGAATGCGTCATTACTAAAGATGTTATCAGGCGTCGTTATCTATAAAGATGTTATGATGTTTTACATAAACATATATTTGTAACCCCCCCCCCCCACACACACACACACACGCAAAAAATCCTGGATAGCATCTGGCATTGTAGATATACCTTGATCTTGAAAGGATAATGAGCTTTGACAATCTGATAAGTTTAATCAACCGAAAACATGTATAAATTGCAATTATTTCCATAACAAACTCTGCATTACCCCATCCTTTCCAATCTCTGCTCCCCCCTCTGAAACACCTCAAATCTTAATCAAATATTCTCACCTGACTTTGATTTTTCATCTCTTTTTTCCTATCTCTTTCTCCGTCTATCTTTCCATACCTCTCCATCTCTCTTGAACACATCCTTTCCTTCATGCATCCTGGTCGCTTCATTTTTCATTCCCCCTATTAATTTCATTGATATACATATCTGTCCGATAAGAGGGGGCTTTGGTATGTTTAAGTTATTACGATTATCGTATTCCTTCAAATATTGCTATGATTTACATGATCAATATTAAACTACGCTTGCAGTCAAAAATACATATGGATATACCATGTAATGATTAATTTTCTGCATGGTAATTGCATGTTAAAATAATTTCATTCTGATAAAAAGGCTACTAGAACAGCCTTCATTCGTCGTTCACTATCAAAACATATTCCATATTAATCATAACAAATTAATCATAAAAAACATATGGATATACTATGTAATGATTAATTTTCTGCATGGTAATTGCATGTTAACATAATTTCATTCTGATAAAAAGGCTACTAGAACAGCCTTCATTCGTCGTTCACTATCAAAACATATTCCATATTAATCATAAAAAATTCTAATCATACACTCCATTCAGAATGTACAACAAAATAAAGAAAGACTACAAAGTTTTATATCACCAACATTCAAATTACTTACATGTACCAAGTCCAAATTAAATCGTTTTCTACTTTAATTAATACTTTGAATAATAATTAAATGAATATCCTATAGAGCTTTAGTCAGATTTTGTGCACAACTTAGGCAGAATAAGCTATTCGATATCGTATCAGATTTTTTATACCTACAGTGCGTCCCAAAAAAAAACTTTACACTTTTGAAATGGCCGCCAAATGAAACATACAAGATTCTGTAAGAAAAAGGTTTATATGTATGGATAGCTCATGGACTCAACTTTCACATGAGACCAAAAAGGCCGAAAATAATTCATGCTTGGGTGAGCACTGCTCACTTTTGTAAAGGGTATGAAAACTAGGTTGCGCAGGAATTGCACCTTTCAATTTGTGAGACATGAGTCCTTTGGAGGTTAAAGAATTGAGGGTGATATGATGAATTCATGATCAGTTGCAATCAGTTAAAGTTTGCTGAGTGAGTTTTATGGTTTATTAAATCAAAATTTTATGCATGAGTGAACGGGAATTGCATTCATTATTTTAACTGAAGGTGAGATAGGGTAAGACTTTGTTAGGTAGATGGGATAAGGGTCAAGAGGACAGTATGCCCCCTCTCTCTCTATCTCTCTCTCTCTCTCTCTCTCTCTCTCTCTCTCTCTTGCTTCCTGTGTGCTAGTGCATATCTTGACAATTGACATCCGTTGGTCTCCACTCCAAAATATCCAAACCGCCTTCCCTTATCCCTTATGAAGAGAGCAAGATTGTGCATTGAAGGAGGAGGTGGACATGTGGACCACTGAACTAGCAAACTTTGATTTTTAGTTTCCATTATCATTTATTTCCCCCTTTTCTCTCATACAAGATGGATGAAACAGTTGTAAAATTCACCAATTTGTGTGACACTGTATCATTTTTCTTGCCCGAAACTCAACTGCTAAAATGAGTGGTTGGTTGGATAAATTTTGATTGAGTGATTGACTGAGTTATTGATCAGTTATGATTGATTTATTGAATAATTCACTGATTGAATCAGCTGAATGGGGATTGAATGCTTGATTGATTAATTGATTGACTGATACATTGATTAGTTGAATGATACCTCAATACTGATTGTCTAACTTACGGTATTGACTGACCGATAGAATGCGATTGACTTCAGGTATTAATGGGTGATACCAGTCCCAGTCGAACTTTGGAAATGCAGGTAGAATTTGGGATGGGGGAATGTGGTTGGGATATTTTGGAGAGGAGACCAACGGATGTGAATTGTCAAGAATAGCACAAGCACACCCAGGAAGAGAGAGAAAGAGAGAGAGAGAGAGGGGGAGGGAGAGAGAGAGAGAGAGAGAGAGAGAGGGGAGCATGCATGTCCTCTTAACCCTTATCCCATCTACCCAACAAAGTCCTACCTTACATCTCACCTCCCCTGCACCATGTACCATCACACAATCCTGACTCCCATGAACACACCACTGAGTCTACCAGGGAAAGGTACAATGCTACAATAATGAATGCAATTCCTGTTCACCCATGCATAAAATTTTGATTTAATAAACCATAAGATTCACTCAGCAAACATAAACTGACTGCAACTGATCATAAATTTATCATATCATCCTCAATTTTGTAACCTCCAAAGGACTTACCTCTCACAAACTGGAAGGTGCAATTCCTGCGCAACCTAATTTTCATACCCTTTACAAAAGTGAGCAGTGCTCACCCAAGCATGAATTATTTTCGGCCTTTTTGGTCTCATATGAAAGTTGAGTCCATGAGCTATCCATACATATAAACCTTTTTCTTCCAGGCGGCCATTTCAAAAGTGTAAAGTTTTTTGGGGGACGCACTGTAGGTATAAAAAATCTGATACGCTTTAAAGAATAAAAGGCCTTTAAGACCTTTTTTTTCTAACACTGTCAATTTGGGGAGTCCATGTTAGACAATTATCTATCATCACACCAAGATATTTACATTGCGTTACTTTCCGTAATTGAGAATTTTGAATTTTAATTTTCACATTATCAAATAACCGCAATTTAGCCTTGGAACCTAATAACGTGAACTGACATTTATCAGTATTGATCAACAATTCATTATTTGAGAACCATCGAGAAATATTAATTAGATCTCTGTTTATAGATGTTTCCAAATCTCTTTGCTGTTTTGATGCAAAATAAGGACACGTATCGTCCACATATAAGGAAAGGGAACATTTTTTGACCGATTTTATCAAGTCATTTAGAGTAAGGATAAAAAAGGAGGGGCCCCAAAATACTGCCCTGGGGCACTCCGCTTTCTACCCTGCGAAAGTTAGACATGTTACCATTTATAACTGTCGATTGTTCCCTACCACAAAAATAGTCACAAAACCAGTTAACTGCGCCTTCGTCAAACCCAAAATAGGACAATTTTCTCAATAATATGGTAAACGAAATCAGGTCAAAGGCTTTCTCTAAGTCTATGGTAACCATGCCAATGAAATATCCTTGGTCGATTTTGGGGGCAAAATCATCGGTTATATTCAACAAGGCAGTAGTGGTTGAATGACCTGGGCGGAACCCGTGTTGACATGGATCGAGCAGGCTATTGTAAGACAAGTAGTTATACACTTGATCGATCACGATCTTTTCTAATACTTTGGACAACACCGGGAGAACGGAGATCGGTCTATAGTTCGACGGATTTGTAGAATCACCGCCCTTAAATATTGGCGTCACACGAGCCCTTTTCCACGCATCGGGGACCTTACCGGTGTATAATGAAGTATTAACAATGTGCGTCAATGGTAAAAGGATAAAGTCAACAGCATCCCTAATTACACAGGCTGGAATTTGATCTAGGCCAGTAGCCTTATTTCTCGCTATTTTGTTTATATGTTTCTTAACATCTTGACAGGATATTGGTTTAAAGCTGAAAGTGGTTTGAACTTTGGCCAGAAATTGTTCTAAATTATTACCAAAGGTAAACTTCTGTTTACGTTTAGCAGCGATATCAACAAAATGATCATTAAGGCGCGTGGCAATTTCCTTGTATCCTAAAATATCTTCTCCATTGATAGACAACTTTTGAATTAATGTCATATTCTTTTTATTGGGTAACATAGATCGCAAAGATTTCCACATCGCAGTACAATTTCCTTTATTATTCAAAATAATTTCAGATATATTCGATCTTTTAGCCTTTCTTATCATATCAGTTACAGAATTTCTCAGTTTTCTATACAATTTCCAGTCTACCTCCGATTTGGAAGATGTAGCTCTGATTTTCATGGTATTTCATTCCCTTATTTTATCTAAAATAATGTTACTCATCCAAGGCGTTTCTTTTTGCGGCACTCTCTTTTTACGAAGAGGAGCGTGTTTATCCAACACCGAACAAAATTCCCTCGACCACATTTCATAAGCACTATTTGCATCACTTTCAGAGAGGACGTTTTGCCAACATATATGACTTAAATCATTTTTGAAATCATTTAAATTCATTTTCTTCAAATTACGTGAATACACAAACTTATGACACACCCTGGGAGATTTGTGTTTTCCTAAGGAGCAGATTATCATATAATGATCACTCATGCTTAAAGGAACGACGTCACAAAATGTGACTTTATTGTGATTTGAAGAATATAATACATCAATTAGTGTGGCAGTAGTTTGCGTTATTCTCGTAGGTTTTTCAACATGTAATTTAAGATCATACTCTTCTACTAAGCTCATCAAGCGTTTAGTTTGGCAAGATGGTGGCTGCTTCATTATGTCACAGTTTAAGTCTCCCAAGAGTATAAAATCCTTGGATAAAGATTCAATAGATTGTAGTACTCTATCAAACAAGTCGAAAACGGCAGTTTGTGAGTTTGGTGGTCTGTACCAATATACAATAAGAAAAGGTTTCTGTTTAGGAATGCATATCTCAACACACATCAATTCCAAGCCGTTCAGAGACAACTCTTGTTCCACGTTGAACAAAGTAATCTTTAATATATAACAATACACCACCTCCATTTCGGTTTCTATCTACTCTAATAACTCTAAAACCATGAACATCTATTTCTGCATCAGACACTGAATGATCTAACCTTGTTTCACAGAGACATAATATTTGAATATTTTGCTTGCACAACATATTACGCACTTCGTCTACGTTTTTGAACAAAGAACATATGTTTAAATGTGCAATATTAAGACCGGATAACGAACTGACTTTACGGAAAATATCACAATCGTGGTAGTTATCATACATGGCTGATTCATTATGATGTAATAAACCAGTCTCACAAGGCAGTGAAATATTAATACATGAATTTTTGGGGAGTTCATCAAATATGCAAGGTTCACATATCCAGTTTACATCAGATAGAAAAGTATCAAAAGTCGCCCGCGAACATACAAGGTGGGCCCATCTTTTACAAGATACGCATAAGAGAGCATTTTGATTGGATTTAACTTCTTTCTTACAAGACAGACATGGATACTTGGGAATTTGAGAGGCTGCAAATGTACGTGAGTAAACAGAATTATTCAAAGACATAAGAAATGAGCAACAGTTTAAAAACATACATCAACAGGCAAATTGAACTATGGGATCACAAGTCGGTTTCAAGATCTTGGATACTTCTCACCGTGAGTTTTTTATCGCCAACAGTCAACACACGGATTTTACAATCCTGAGTCCACACTCGCTTTACTGAGTCATGTTTCACCAATTCGTTGACGAGTTTTTGTCGCTTCGATGTCAAGCTCTCACGTATGAAGACCTTCTTGGCTGTTTTCTTCAAGTCTTTTCGAGCATTATATACTTGTTGTCGTATATTATATCTCACAAACTTGACAATGATTGGCTTGGGAGATGACTTTTGTGAGCCTGAAGAACCATCGGCGAGTGGTCTGGGTTTAATCCTGTGGCTCCTGTCGATGATGTGTGAAGGCATACCAAGTTTCAGTTTGTTGTTGATAACATCCATGACAAGATTGTAGGTGTTCTCATTCGCACTTTCGGGGATTCCATATATACGTAGGCAGTTGCAACGACTGTATTGTTCAGCTTCCCCATTCTCTATTTCAAGTTTTCTAATCATACTGCTCAAGTTGTTGATTTTCTTTTCCAGTGTTTGTATCTCCTTCTCTCGGCCGTCGAGATCAAGTCGCACAGCGTTGTATATATCTTGGGTCAGCTTTTCAGTCAGCTTATCGTAGATCTTGTTTACTATTATATCAATTCATCGGACGAAAGGGCCTTTGTCAATTCGGCTTTCACCAAGTCTACTATTTCATTGTTGTCTGCAAGTGTCTCACTTCGGTGATCAGCTGAATGTTCATCGGGCTGGTTACTCCGTTCAACTGCCGGACTTTCGGGGTCCTCTAATATCGATGTATCCTCCAAGTCATGAGATTTGGCGCTTGACTTTGATGAAGATTTTCTCCTTTTCCCTTTGGCTCCAGCCATGATCAAAAGAGTCAACACAGTCACCAGTAGATAGTAACAAACTTACAGAATCGTTAGACTATGTATCAATATCCAGAATATGCAAAATCATAACAAAGAACTCAGTCCAAAGTGATAAAGTTGCGCAGTATAATACCTCGGTGAAATGGTGAAATGTTTGACTGATAAAATTTTCAAAGGAAGAAGAAAGAAACCAGTTCCATGGGCATGATGGGAGGTGATTACCTCCCCCTCCCCCCTCCGCCTCATTTTCAAGTTTAGGCAATCATAAATTCAACTGTTACAAAGAAATCACTAATGAGTGTATTTGCAACCAAGGTCAATGGCCTTGTCAAAAAATGCTGAACCCTGGCTGAATATTGGCATGTTGATAGCAACCCGACTAAATTCACTTACCTTCCATAACTGGAGCTGTAGACTATAATACATTTCTTGCACACGTTTTCTTCATTCTCTGTCAACAAGCAATCATCACATACATCTCCAAGATTAGACTATAATACATTTCTAATACATTAATACATTGCAGTGTAGTAGTTGTAAAAAAAAACAAACAGAAATTCCAGTCTTATTATGTGTTTCTGAAATAACCTGCCCATGACATGACTGAATTGTGTACAACGTGATAACTGCTGGAAGTACATTTTTTATTAATAGTGCAATCATTGCATGAAATATTAAAAATCAAATGTAATCTTTCTATTAGCACAAAACTGATAGATAAAGTCACACTAACCGTTTATTTTTACAGAATAGAATACTTCGGGGGAGGGGACTAGTCTAGGTAGACTGTCATGGGGTCTTGCATTGCTGCAGATAAATATATACATTACTATATATATGCAGCAATGCACATGAGAGTCTAGACCGACCCCGGGTTGACTCGGGAACTTAAACATTTTTTTTTTTCCCGTATGTATTAGTAGCGTAATTGTACATACGTCCAGAAGCATTAAATACTAAACATAACTCCAACCTCATTGCCTCCTTTGCATCCATACATTCTTTGCTGTGGCTTTGATTCATATAAAACAGTCTTTAAGGGTGAAATTCAAAGAAAATCATGGAATATGGTTCATTATATATGCCATGGCAACGGGGAAGTATGTAGAAGACACTGGTGCTCATTATTGTTCCTGTAAATTTCAAGAAATTATCTAAAAACACACTTTCCATAAACGCCCCCCTCTAATTCTCAGAACCCGGAAATGGCTGCGAGCGAAACGGGTCCCCAATGATGACGTGGGCACATGGACGATCTGCGGCGAGCTACCGCTTGCACGTAATAAAACATCGTGCATTGAGATGATCGCATGCAATTTAGATGGAGTTTAGATACATGTACTGTTATTAAGAGCTGAGGCAAAACTGCAGTGGCTTAATTACCTCACTGATGAGTCGATTTTCTTTTCTTGTTTTGTCAAAGCAGAATTCAATTAGGCCATGGGCCGAGGCATAATCTAGGGCTTATTTTTTTAGTTCCGTGGTCCACCTCTAGGAAGTACCTTATTTTGTGCTAGTTATGTCCCAAAGAGGTATATGAAGCATGAATGCAATGTTCCCATGTCTGAATTTTGAGCCAAAAAACAAAGAACAAGACAGTTAGATTTGGTTGCTAAGGACATATTTCTCCCTAGCAACGGTGGCATTTATACCTGTATATCACTCAAAAACACTGCTAAATGTGGTACGAATGACACCAAACACACATATCATCCTTCCACACATGCTTACACACACCCACACCCACACTCAAGTTATATATATATGTATACAGTATATGTATGTATTTTGTTGCTGATAACATTTTCCTATGTTGAAAATGTATCTGACCTTTGTGATTTATTAGATATGATGTGAATGACACAACAAAACACCCACAAACACACCCTCACACACACACACACACACAAACACACAAATAAGAAATATTTTGAACACCCCCACCCCTGCTCTACTGCTAAGCATGTATGTATTTCTCCAACAAGTTCTCTGCAAAGCAATTACATGCATGTGTCACCATATAAACTCCAATGATTCTCATCCCAAGAAATTAAATATCACTCATTCCTGCTCAGTTCTATGGTGCTTTATTTGATTCATTGATTTACACATTTTATATAGTCAAGACTGTCAAACTTGTTATGCTGTGTTTAGGCAGGGCCATGATGTCCACAAACTCCAAAATTTTAAAAAAGTGGGTAACTCCGGAGTTTATTTTGCTGGGGGCACCAAGTATGCTAAATAATAAATTTTCCTGCTTTTGTTAGGGACAGCAATACACCTGTCTAATTACATAAGACATTTATTCTGATTTGACGCCAAATCTTGAGAGAGTGTGACAGAACGTGGGATTCATTATATGAAGAACATACATGTAGTACATATTGCGACATTGTAGAAGATCTTTGTGAGCAAAAACATTCATAAAATAAATTATGGAGCTCAATACTTTTTTTTTTATTGTGGGAAGTGTGTACATTGTGGTCCACTGTAAACCCATTACATTAGATACATGTAGTCATAACAGTGTCCACATTTTAGCAATATATGAAACGTAAACATAGTTCATCAACAACTTTCCATAGTTCTGAGGGTTTGGTAGAGTCTCATGCTTATATGATATACAGTTTTTTTATGACTAATCTCACTGTTGAGTTAAGTATAGAGAGAGACAGAGGCAGAGAAAGAGAACAGTAAAGAAAATCAAACAATATGAGCAGATGGTGATTTTCATATTTAACAAATCTATCATTACAATAAACATTCTTTGATAACTAATTATTTTGGTGTGGATTGGGGAAACTTGAATAAGCACGTCCCTAGTCATGATCTAGGGAAAGAAAGCATAACATTTTTGAGCACTGTGCACTTTTTGTTTCGATTGCCTGCTTACATGTGATTGCTACATGTATTTAAAGAAGAATAACAATATGCATGAATCCACTAAAAAAAAGCTCAGATATCACTTTAAAAATGCATGTATTTTTCTTTCAAATTACAATAATCATATTGATATAAAATCACACAGCATTCTAAACATTTGTAAACTAATCCCATAAAAGCATTGCAATGTTTTCTCATCATACAGGTAACAGAACTATCCTATACATGTACATGTATTATAAATTCTGAAGTCAAATCTTTTATAATCCGCATCATAGTTTGGTTCCTTTTTTTTTCTCCATTCCTGGACAAAATATTGTCTTTTGTATAGAAATGAAATAGAATATAGATGGATGCCTATCTTTTTTTTGCTTTTCAAACATGCTACACCAAGAGCACTAGTATTGTTACTATATAGTTTACAATACTTTATCAATAGTTTTCTGGCATATATCACATGACCTACAGAAATTGGCGACATCTTCTGACATCCCAGGCGAGTAAAACTGCGCTTTAATCTTAGCCAGAGTATTATTGATACCTAAATGTCCACTAAGTAATGACTCATGCGCAACTCGCATTATCTCTTCTCTTCGAGTCTTGGGAACTACAAGGAATTTAGGACCTATACCTTGATTATTTCCATCATTTTCTGTTTAAACAGAAACTCACGTTCACACAAATACATGTACTGTGAAATTGCCAACCTTATCAACTTTCTGCCATAGAGGGCCCAATGATACATCATCTTTCTGTTCTCTCAAAAACTCATTTGATTCTATGTTAATTTACGGGGTCAGCCACAGTCAAACCTTTAGTGGGCTTAGAGTATCTCATTTTTTTGCGAACTAGTCTGAACCGCCTGTAATTCAACATCAACTTCCTCCAAAATCACGCCCTCAGCGTCAGATTTCAAGTCACTTGAACACTCCCTATCTATTTCTTCCTTCTGGCCTACCACATCAACTACCTCAACGTCATTCTTCGGGACCCAATGTAAATTGGGGTCACTGGCTTTACGAGCCCATTTTACATAACCAATGACTAGATCATACAAGCAATCGGGCAGACACACAGCTACAATCTCTCCTTCGAAATACGGCGAATCGACAACTATCTTAGCCAATGGAAAACGCCTGATTGTAGTATCTATTAACTTGACTGCTCTATACTGACCTAGAAACTGATCTTTCCTAAATAATGCCTCTTTCACTACACAAGTAGTGCAACCTGTGTCACGCAACACTGATACGGGAACATTCCCAGGCATCAATCTCCCAGATACGACAGGTAAACCATCGATCATTGAATCGCTATCATCATAAGCCATTCCAACCTTTTCAACGACTCCGTCCCTACAATCGAGATCAGCGACCAAGGATTCGACAGACACACAGCAAGCTGTCATATCTACAACTTCGGACTCAATCTCATTCATCTACCCTCACCAATGTCTGTCTTAGGAACTCCTCCTTCTACAAACATCATACACTGAGCCGCCGCAGGCTTGGACAACATGGGACACTCCCTCTTTATGTGATTAGGATTCCCACACATATAACATCATCTCATTTGAAAAGGTTTATTACCTTCATTCTTCCTTACTCTAGACTGAACTTCATCCGATTTCTGATTAGTCCTTCCTAATGGTTTTGACGTAGGGTTCTTACTACCCGACTTCGGATCTGATCGGAACTTTTCGGATTTCTGCCCACTAGAGAACACCTGAGGGCCATGCACACTAACATAAGCCTCCGCACAATTAACGGCCTCATCAAAATTCATGCACTTTCGTTCCTTAATGAACCTAGCAACCTCCCTCGGACAATCAATCAGAAATTGCTCTCGCAGTATTTGATCCTCAAGAGCCCGTCTACTACTATTTATCTCAGCCGCCTCTACCCAACTATCAAAATGAGCCTTCATTCTAGCAGTAAACTATTTGGGACGTTCAGAGTTTAACGGCCTAATTGATCTGAAATTTTGCCTATACCCTTCCTCAGTGAGATGATAATATTGCATTAGCTCATCTTTTACTGCGATATATTTCTAGCGATCATCTACATTCATCCTATTCACTACATCTAAAGCTTTCCCTGTAAGATTAGAGTTTAGATATATTACCCATAAGTCATCAGAAACTTGTTGGCTTTTCCTTAACATCTCAAATTTAATTATGTAAGCATCGAACTTATCGTGGGCATCATCAAAGCGACCTAAAAGATCAGTAAAGAGAATTATCAAATTCAGAAAACTTTTTGAGTACCGTAAACTGGGGTGGCTTTGGACAAATTTTAACTATTTATATCAATATCTTCATTATGAACAGAGGAATTCTAGGGGTAATGTGGGGGTTGGCAAGTACCAATAAAGAGGAAATCGTGTTATATAGAATTCCCTGCGGTTTATTTTATTTCATGATTATTTTTTTGGTCAAAGTTTGTCCAAAGTGACCCCGGAGTTTGGGGTGACTTTGGACAACCATAAAAATCCCCTTGCATAATCACCTGTACGGCTAATTGTCTAAAGTAAACCTCCTTATTGGGGAACTATGGACTACAATACAGTTTTTTTAAATCTTAACAACTCCAATTTGTTAAATTTTTTTCAACAGCCATCCAATAATGACTTACATGTACAACTTGTACATACGTTTTTGTGGTGGTATTTTGGCTACACATGTAAGAACTTTCATTTTAAAGAGGCATTAACAGACACTTGGTTGCACACTTTTTTTCAAGGTTTTGTAATTATATTTGATATTTTGAATTCTTATGAGCCTAAATATTCAAAATAGTAAATGAACAAATTTGAAAAAGTGTAGTTAAGCAGGGCACTGCATGAATTTTCTGTGGACCTGTTTCTTGCGATTAGCACAGTTAGTAGTTGACCACCTGGTTAGCTTTGGACTACAATACAGTTTTTTTTTTTGAAATCTTAACAACTCCAATCTGTTCAATTTTTTCAATAGCCACCAAATAATGACTTACAAGTACAACTTGTACATGTACATACGTTTTGTGGTGGTATTTTAGCTACAAAATTTTGCTAACAATAAACATGTAAGAACTTTCATTTTAAAGAGGCATTAACAGACACTTGGTTGCACACATTTTTTCAAGATTTTGTAATTAAATTTGATATTTTGAATTCTTATATGCCTAAATATCCAAAATAGTAAATGAACAAATTTCAAAACATGTTGTTAAACAGGGCACTGCATGAATAGTTACGTAGCTGTCGAACATTTGGTACTCCTTTGATGTCCAAAGTCACCCCGTACGTGAAGCCAAATCATGGGGTGAAATTGGACATGACCTATTTTCAGATTTGCAAGGGTGGTCAGGTATCAAGACTATACAGGTGGGTTCATGATCCCTTTATGTTCACTATCCAGCCAGTAGGCTTGAGCTTCCATTCTTCTGTATTTCTGGAGTACCAAAAGTTTGACAGCCATAAAAATCAAGCATTTTATGGACCCTGCAAAGAAAAGTACAAAAACAATATAAGGCAATGAAATATACAAGAGCACAGTGGTCATTCATAATATTCACACATTCCCCTAAAATAACATACAGGAAAATACTGGAAATACCACAAGGAAAAGAATGTAAAATGAAACAATACTTTTTTTCTGTTGTGTCCAAAATCACCCCTATGTCCAAAGTCACCCCAGTTTACGGTACACTTTTCCAAAAATATCTAAAACACATGTGTATAACTGAATGCATCAAATTTCTTCCCTGACGCTGTCAAAGTTGACAAGCCACCTAAATAAAGAAAATTCCAGCGAAATTAAAAGGTGATCTGTCAAATTTGACAGACCACCTAATAAAAATGATAGAATAGAGAACAGATAACCCTAGATTTCTGAAAGTAGCCCGGTTGCTGTTTGATATACCAACAGAACATCAGGTCGTGCAAAAAGGAAATAATAATGATAATGATAATAATGACACCAATAATAATGAGAATAACAATACAACTACTAGTAATAATACTCATAACAATAATAATAATAAAAACATTTACATGTGTCTTTACTATGCTTTTGATTGCCATTCCAACATATCATATTCTTTTCATTATTTGAAAAATGTTAAATCAACATTTAAAAGGATGGAGGATTGACTACATTTTTCAAAATGGTAGATTAAAACTTTGAGCATGCTGGATTTCGCACTATAAACGTTGGAATGCAGCATGAATATGATAGATTTAACATTTTAGTTTTCAGAGTGTTTTTTTTTTTTAGATAACAAAAGAATAAATTATAAAGTTGTGAAATTTGCCACTTTGTCATATAATACCTTGCGCCATTGAAATGAATTATGTAATGCCTCAATTTGAGTCATGGCTTCGTTTTACTAGCAGTCATGCCTGTATTACTTAAAAATGCTATTTCAAAACTTTGGGGGCAAACAAGGCGTGGCCATATTTCTAACAAATGGCGAATAATTGGCTTAGATGGTGTTTTTAGGAAATATTAGTTGTATCTTTTTACAGTTAGAACCCTTTATTACAGAGTTTTGCCAAGTCTGTTACAGTGGGTTACAAAGTGGCGCACACTGATATATTAGGCAAGCACAATAGAAAAGAAAATGGGCCATGTTTTAACCCACTGGAACCGAGTTGCCCAGATGGCACTTTGACTGAGTTTACAGAGTTATTTACATTTAAGGCTTTGTCTTATTTTCATCATGAATGCAAAATAAAAAGGATAATACGCTGTAAATGATAATGTTAATAATGTAAACCGTAATGATGACGATGATAACAAAATAATAATAATGATAATTTAATCATAATCATACGAAAGATACTTATTATCATAAAGACTGGATAAAAATTAAATGTGTCTTTACTTTCCGTATAACTACTATTCAGACAAATCATCTTTACTTCATAATTATAAAGTTCTGAAATTTGCTGGGTCCCTGGGTCTTTCTACTTCTTTCTCATTTCCTTTGATCACTCTGTCAATCTTCTAGTTATTTTTATCGATGATTTTTAACATCCCTCTTCAATGTCCTGGTGTATTAACATGTGATTTGCATGAATTCTTCCTTCGCCTTCTTCTACTCTTCCAATGCTTCCTATCCCCTTCTTGCCATTCTCCCTTTCTTTCCTTCTCCTCCCTTGACTTGCCATTCATGCTTTATCATTAATAAATAGTTTGGTTACAGTTGCGAATGTCTTATTTACACATGGCCATTCATGCAAAATATGAATATTGTGATCTTAAATAAAGTGGCAATAGGCTGTCGGATAACGAAACGATGATTTTAGAATTATTTTTTATCATAACTGATTTGAAGAAATTGTTTTATTCATCATCCAAAGTTGTAACCGATTTCATAATGGGATGTTATTCCTCTTAGTTGTCCTATATTTTATTTCATAATCAGGATGATGTGCTTAGGTATGAAATATTTGAAGGTTTTGCAAATGTAAAATCGTGTGCAACTGGGTATTATTGCCGCATTTTTTTTTTAAATAAACCAACAAGGAATGAATATTGAAATCCCACCCACTGTTCTCTCTCTCTCGCTCTCATTCTGTCTTTTTTTTCATTTTCTCTTGTCTCAATATATACATATTTTTTTGCTCTACATTTTTCTTCTCCCTCTATCTTGTGTCAAAATATATGCTGCATCTTCACTTTTTCCTCTATACTTATTTCTATTGATATATTCTCCTAATTTTTCAAATTCCTCTATCATCGTCGAATTTTCCGGTCTCTGTCACTCCATATCCCTTTTCTACCCGCCTGACGATTTTTCTCTATGATGATCATGATTACCACCTATGGCTTAACATGCAAAGCTGTTTAGCTACACGCGCATACACACACACATCCATCCACGTACATAAAAAAAAACTATATGTATATATAGTGCTTGCATAAACCACTGGCTTTGCCTTCACGCTTCTAAACGAAAATTTGCCATCTTGCTTTCGATAGTAACATGTATATCTCATCTCTAGAATTTTCATTATAGATCAGAAAAAACGGGGGGGGGGAACTAGCAAACGATGACGAGACAAGAGGAATATGTTTTGTAATTCCAAGCAATTTTTTTATTTATTTATATTAACTGACATGAAATAAATATCGGACAAATGGTCGATAGTAACGCAACCAAATTGGAATAGAATGCTGCTTTGAATGTTTCTCCCGGATTTTTGTCATTGATTATTCTTCCTTCTTTTAGTGCAAGTTGCAGAGGGATATCATTCCCGCGATGTGGTATTCCTGGGCGTATTTTATGAAGTGTCTTGTCAGTGATTTCTACTGACAATTTTATTCTCAGCCAATCAGATACAAGGATTTCAATAGCTTATAGCAGTTGGTAAAAATCACTGACATTACACAGCTTTAGAAAAAGAAAAACATTTTTTTTTTTCATAATAACGTCACATTTTCCCTTTATCACTAGGTGTGAGTCACGTTGTTCGGCATAAAAAAAAGGACTTCCTCAACCATGGGGACCACTAAGAAACTAGTGGTGGTCCTTACTATCCTGCTGATTGGGGTTCAAACAACGATTGCTGAGACGGGTAAGTCAAATAACATAAGGTTACATTATTACTAATTTTTTGTCTGTAATTACAATATTTCATAATACTATGCAAATGTCAATTAACGATTCGGAGAGTCCGATAATTAATGAAATAGCTTTTCTTACGTATGCTGATATAAGGAATTGATTTAGATATGTCTTGAGGTCCATAAAACAAGTGTAAGAAATACGCAAAAAACATATGCCATTTAAGTTTGGAACTATTAAAAACAACAGAAGCCCCATAGTAGTTTTTTTTTTCATCCACCGAAATATGTTTACAGGAATCCTAATCCTATTTCAAAGCACAAAGTTTGCTTACTTATGTTTTCGTTACATCAAAGGAGCATTACAGTTTTGTATTATCTGTACAAGGCAACTCAACAAATTGGATATGCAAGGGACTCGAAGAAGTAACTTTAGGTAATCAAAATATTAGGTCCTTCATTTTGTTCTGTAAGGTTCTTCATTCAGTTATTTTTATGGATTAAAATCCGAAAAGACAGAAAGGGGGAACTTTGTGTCTTGAACGTGACATATCTATAATATTTCCTTTAAGGCCATTTTATGCCGTCAGTTTTCATATTAAGCGTATAAGTATCCCTGCTGGAAAGAACTCAGTGTCACACAGTGTGTTCACAGTGTCTTCAAATAGTGGACTATGTGAAGATTCGATTCACACTGTTAAAACGTGGACACCTCCACAATGTGAGTGTTCACAGTGTGCTCACATAGTTGACTCTGTGAAGATGAGATTCACACTGTTAAAACGTACCCAGCGACAGATGAAACCATGGCGTGAAACAGTGGCATAATGAGCCAAAATATTTGGGGGGCTCAATCTTTGCGAGGAGCGAAGCGACCAATCCTGAGAGAGTGTACATAGCGACCGGGGGTAACCCCCCCCCCCCCCCCCTTACGATACGGAGCTTTTTCATTTTTTTTCGAATTAAAAATGTGCAGTCTGCAAAACCTGGAAAGGAAATTGCAACTTCAGTTCAGTTCAATTTTTATTTTTTCTCATTTCCAACAAAAGAAGTATATGAAATAAACGTCTGAAGAAGAATACATGCAATATGAAACATCAAATTTGAAGACATGTACTATTATGGATAAGCGTGTCATGAATCTACCGACGGGAAAAAGATTTTTTTTCATGAATTTTGAAACATGATTATGGAAACATGCAGCCCAAATAATCTTCGCAAGTTTCAAACAAATGCCAGCGTTACACAAAATACTTTATTACTTATGATAATAATACAGACAAAGACACTAAAATAAAAGGGACGAGCATGGAGAGGGTTTGATGCGGTGGGGTACCAGGGTTTTACTCGCACAGTGGCGTAGCTAGGATTTCATTTTAGGGGGCGGTAGTGAGCACGCGAAGCGTGTGAATCACATGCTGAGCGCGCGAAAGCGCGCTCGCTAGGGGGGAGGGTGCAGGGAGGCGGGAGTTTCCCCCCTCCCGCGCGAAGCGCGGAAGCTGCGACGTTTCTTTGAATTGTTCCTTGTCTGCTCCCGCTCTTCTTTTGTTCTCTTACGTTTTTCTTTTCTCGCTCCCGCTGTATTTCCTTCTATTTTTTCTTTTTTTTTCTTTTTTGTTGGCGTTTTGGAGGGGGACGACCGCCCCCATCGCCTCCCCCCTTGGCTACGCGGGTGCACTCTCATGGTAAAAGAGCTTTTTGCAATATTGATTGTTTGCAACTCTGTAAAAGAACACTATTGGGGACTACAAACTTAAAGCCCGTGTCTAGTTTTGGTTAATCTAAGAATATTCAGTATCAAAGTTTGAATCCATTTTCAGATAATCAGATAAAACTAAGTGTTATATCATAAAACACATTAGTATTGATATTATGCGTGTTTTCTGCCTTGTTATGCATGCTATTAGGGAAATTGTGAATGCGTTACTTAACAGTAGAAAGGGAGTCTAAGTTAGGGAGAAATAATGACATTTGCGTGATATCACTAATGTAAAATTGAAGATAAACCATGGTTGAAATTTATTGGGGGGGGGGGGGGGGGCTAGCGCCCCCCCCCCTCCAGTACGCCAGTGGCGTGAAAGCATTTCATCGTACTCAGCGACCGATCGTTTCCGGCCAAAACGATCGGTCGCTGAGTCCGACCTAATAAGTACTTCAGCGACCGATCGCGACCGATGCAAACTTGATGTGAAAGCACATCGTTCTCTGTGACCGATCGAAATGCAATGACCCCCCCCCCCCCCAATACATGCCCACGCGCTATCTCTACTTCCGCTTCCGGCTAGGTCAGCTATACTGCGACCGATCGCCCAGGGCCTGACCAAATTTTGACGGTGGTGTGAAGGCACGTCCGATCGGTCGCTGGGTACGGTCTCTGCGACCGTACCCAGCGACCGTACCTTGGTGTGAAAGCGGTAAATGTCCGAACCCACAAGGCCAATGCTTGGACACTCAAGGTCAAGGCTAAGGCTAAGGCCAGGACATAAATTATGACAGGTTGTAAAACAGGGTTTTACATAGACAAAGGCTCACATACAAGAAAACGACAAGAACTAAAAGAGCGTGAACAATAGGGCGACGGCTCCATTTCGACAAGTATGGATTACAGTGTTTTCAGTTTTGAAAGTGATTAATTTGGTGCTTGCATGTACTTGTAAATTTTAAGCTATAATCATTCGGTTTTCCATGGGATTTTACGATAGAATACCTCGCGTTTTTTTTTTTTTTTTTCTTCAATTAGGAAGTGAATAATGATTTACTTTACAAATTTTCTTTTCCTATTCTGGTCACATACATACAAATTAAAGCTTGTGATCGCTTGTTTTGCTTACTGTAGATGGGGTTATTGCTCAGGAACCAACCTGTAAAAAAGAATTAGCAAAGATTGGCACTTTTTTTTGAAGGCCAATGTGCTTATTGTTTGCCCTTTTCCCGTAATAGAAATGCCCACTTTTGATTCATTTAGAAACCAAACTACAATTATTTTTCTACGTATTAGAAGGAAGACGATACATGCGCTTGCTTAAAACTGAATTTCATTTCCAAATGAATTGAATATAGCCACTTTAACAATTGCACTTAACTTAGCTAAGGAAGGCATAGCGTGGCATACCACCAGATCTTTTGCAGTTTGTGAGAATCCCCGACCTTCACCGAAAGTAATATTAGTATTTTTTCGAAAGGGAGAGGGAGAGAGAGAGAGAGATAGAGAGCGCGTAGAATTCCTGTGGTTGTTGATGCTTTTTAACCCTTAAAACAGTGGTGTACCTTTGGCGACCGTGGGTCAACGCAAGGGTGGGGGGGGGGAGGCATCAAGTGCAAACTTGTGTGTGTTAGGGTGGGTGAGGGTGCGTGGATGCGCTCTTGTATAGCTTTATAAGCGAGGACAGTGAACAAAAAAAAAAGTTCATGAGATCAATGCTCCTCGGATGTCAAACATTAGTCCTCGAATGCAGGGGCGTATCTAGACCTTTTTCAGGAGGCGCGGGGGGGGGGGCTGTAGATGCCACTGATTACCGACAAACATTGTCATCGATTACCGACGACCAAGGTCTATTACTTAAACCGTATAAAGCCCATGGGGCACTTTCAATTGTGCGCCTCTATTACATTTTCCTTCGTCTCTCCTACCCATTTTCATTCAATTTCAACTAGATTTGGAGATTTTTAAATGATCGAGCGAGGCGAGCAAGGAAATGATGCTCCTTTTCATTTTAGAAGTGATGATTCTTCATCAAAATATGAGATGGGCCTAAGCAATATTTAAATCATAAATTTGGTCACTTCGCCTGCATAATTCATTCACTTTCCCCAAACATTCTGTGTCTGAATATTATACGAGCAAGCACAGCGAGCAAGAAAAAAAAATAGCATACGGACTTGCGGACTGACTGTATTTCGTCATCAGAATACATTTTGAACAATAAGATATCTTAATCATAGCCTATTTGGTCACTTCGCTTGCAAGCGAGGAAAAATGTATATATT
Organism: Echinometra lucunter; assembly: GCA_029962745.1. Taxonomy (NCBI): domain Eukaryota; kingdom Metazoa; phylum Echinodermata; class Echinoidea; order Camarodonta; family Echinometridae; genus Echinometra; species Echinometra lucunter. The sequence continues at coordinate 13,534 of JAPZVO010000489.1, read as the reverse complement.
CTTTATCATGGTAAAGGTGATGATTCTTCATCCAAATATGCGACGGGCCTATTAGATATCTAGATTATTTTTTGTCCCCTCGCTTGCCAAATTAATTCGCTTTCAAACTATAATGTATCTAAATATGATACGAGCGAGCGATGCGAGCGAGGAAAAATATATATACTCCTTTTCATGGTTGAGGTGATAATTCTTCATCAAAGCACACGATGGGCCGAAAGGTATCTAAATTATATATTTAGTCACCTCGCTTGCCGAATTCGTTCGCTTTCAAAAACTATCCAGTATCTAAATATTATACGAGTTCTTCTTCATTTTCCTCCATTGCTTGATCAAAATATGATGAGCTTTATCAAGATATTCGTCAGATTTGGGTGGTGATAACAGAAAACCAAAAGCTTACTTCTATTGTTATGCAAATGAGTCAGTAGAGGGGTCAAGTCAATAGTGCTCTCTGATTGGTCAATTTCCTATAATGGCATTGGAATGGATGTGACTTGACTTGAACTTTAACTTGAACTTTATTTTCCACTTTCAAAGGAACATAAAAAGTGAAACATGTACAAACATTAAAAAATACGTACAGATATGATAATTATAAATTAAGATGATATATACATCGAAAGAGGGGGAAAAGACATTACTTTACAACGATACATTTGAAAAGTGGACGGACTATCAAGAAGTTGTAATACAACTTAAAACTGACAATCCAAACAATTATATATTAGTATAAGCATAAGAGTTGATATGTAATGTACATTGAAAAACATTTCTAGTGAAATGATATAGAAAAAAGAAAAAGATAGACTCCAGACAACCCGAAACACGTATATGACCAAAAATGACTGTTTAGATTCCCTGCATTATCATTTGTTTGAGCCTGCGTTTGAAGATATTAAGTGTTTTGGCTTCCTTGACATAATCAGGTAATGCGTTCCATAGCAAGGGTCCTTTACAAGTAACTATTGATTGTGAAAAATTTGTTGTCCCAAATATGACTCTGAGATGTTTAGAGATACGAGTAGTATATTCATGTACAGCATTATTCGTCTGAAACAGGTCATTAAAACTTGAGGGTAACATGTTATTGCAATATGAGTACATAAAAATTCCCAGTTGATATTTATGAAGTTCATAAATGGGCAAAATGTTCACTTTCAGAAAGAGAGGTTTACTATGAAAACGGAAAGGTTTGTTACAAATAATTCGTACTGCTTTTTTTTGGAGACGCAGTAATCGATCTAACAGATATTGATTGCACGAACCCCAAATGATGTTGTTATAGGATAAATATGGTAATATTAAAGAGTTATACAAAGTAAGAAGTATTCGAGTTGGCAAAACATGCTTTAACCTATACATCACTCCCACAGCTTTTGAAGTTTTCCGTAAAATATGAAATACATGACTTTTCCATTTCAGATAACTATCTTTTTCAATCCCTAAAAATGTGCTCGTATCAACACGATTTATGACCTTGCTATCAATATATAACTTTAAAGAACTGGTATCAAACCTTCTTGAATTAAACACCATGAAATGAGTTTTATCATAATTCAACTGAAGTTTGTTAGCATGTATCCAGCTACTAACTATGGCAAGTTCGGCATTAATAGTTTGTGATAGAAATGTTACATCTGTATGCTTATAGAAAATATTCGTGTCATCTGCAAACAAAATAAAGTTCAAAATTTGTGAAGATTTATATAAGTCATTAATGTATATTAAAAAAAAACCGACGGGCCAAGAATTGACCCTTGGGGGACACCAAAATTTATTGTCTGTTGCTTAGAAAATTGAGAATTAAAACAAGTAAATTGCTTACGTTCAGATAAATAGCTACAGAATAAATCAAGATTGGTGCCATGAATTCCATAATGATATAACTTGGCAAGAAGTATTTCATGATTAATGGAATTAAAAGCTTTACTAAAATCCAAAAAGATACCAACGACAAGTTCTTTGTTTTCCACTGACCGAGATGTATTCATCAAAAAGTCTATAAGAGCATGAGATGTAGAATGTCTAGCACGAAAGCCGAACTGATTCTTAAAAAGTATATTGTTTTTGGATAAAAAGGACTGCAATCTATTATAAAAACAAGTTTCAAACATCTTTGAGAAAAGAGGAAGCAAAGAAATTGGCCTGTAATTAGAAAATAGATCTTTTTTACCTTTCTTAAATATAGGAATGACTTTTGCAATTTTCAGCTCTTGTGGGACTACACCAACATTTATACATACATTGAAAATATTACATAATGGTTTACATATAATATGAATAATTTTCTTAACCACACGTGCACATATTTTCAAATATGTTCTGTAAAAACTCCTCTATGCACGATTACCCAACGAGACAACGTAACTGTTATCACCTACCCCCTACTCGTACTATATTAGCGAAAAACTCTTTTATCTTTTTTGGACCTGTGTATTGGAATTCCCTGCCCAACGACTTTAAAGAATCTACAAACCTTAATATTTTTTAACGCAAACTTAAAAAGATGCTCATTTGTCAATACTCCACACCAACAAGTCAAGCTAACACATAACCTAAAACTACATAATAACTTAACCTTTAACCACCAATAAATTTGTCAAACTTTACTTATGAAAAAAACAACACTACAACATGATACAATACATTACGACCTGTGCACCTGCCATGTTTCCTCTTTTCATTTGCACTTTTTATTTGCACCTCCCTTATCTCCCTCTTTCTTTCCTTTGCCACTTTACCCTCCCTATTATAATTTTGTAAGTACTTTTTTTTGTGTGTGTTACCACTGTAATTATTATTATTTGAACTACTTTCTCTTATTTTTTGTCGCTTATTCGTTTTATTTTGATATTTGTGGATTACTTGTTTTAAGTTTGTCTTCTGCGTCCGTCTCGATTTTTGTATATAGTTGTATATATAGTTCGTTTATAATTAGTATTGAAACTAAGTTTAGGGGCTTGCCTTCTTTACAAGCTTTTGCTTTTCTTGGAAGTCCCTCCGTTCATTTCTTGTTTCTTTTCATTGACAAAATTACTGCAACAAATTGTAGTTTTGTTTAATTTATATTCAACATTTGTTACGAAATGTCATTGATTTGTTTGTATTATCTATTATATTGAATATGTATTGTTACTTTGATTGTATTTTGAAAAAAAATGTTGAACGGAAATAAATAAATAAATCTAAATCTAAATATTGAATCAGACCCAGGAGCTTTACTATCTTTTAAGTTCAGTGCAATATCACAAATTTCTTTAACAGTTATCGGTTTTAAAAAAGCACTTTGAGCAACATTATCTTTTAGATCCATTCGAAAGGATTTAGTTGTGTCAAGTGAACCCTCACATGAATTTGCAATAGAGTTTCCAATATTTACAAAAAACGTATTGAAACCTTCTGCTATCTGTTTGGGATCTGTAATTTGATCAGTATCACCTAGAAAAACTGAATTCCCAGTGAAAATCTTTTGTCTACGCAAAATGTTGTTGATGAGTTTCCACGTTTTGTTTAAATTACCTTTAAGATTGTTAAACTTTTCACTGTAAAACTTTCTTTTCACCGAGTGTATAACATTAGTGAGGTGATTACGAAATTTCGTATAACATGATTTACGATATGGAGTTGGGTTCTTAACATACTTTTTATACAGTCTATTTCGTTTATTTCACATTCTCTTTAATTCGTTTGTGAACCATGGCTTGTTATTGTCTTGTTTACGCAATACTTTTTTGAGAGGAAAACATACTCTATATATTTTACTAAAAGTGTCAATAAATTGTTTGTAAGAATAATGTGGATCATTAGTGTTGAACTGCACATCATTGAAGTTAGTTTGGGATAATTCATGTACAAATTTACTTATGTTTACATCAGTTATTTCATGTCTATAGATATCCTTATAACAAGTAACATTTGAATAATCAAACAAGGCAAGAATAGGCAAATGATCAGATATCTCAGTAGTTAAGGCACCAGAAAAATGCATGAACTGTTTGAAAAAATATTATCGATCAAGGTTGCAGTAGAATCAGGTACTCTAGTCGGTTTGTTGATTAAAGGATAGAGATAAAATGAATAGAATAGTTCAAGTAGTTCATTCGCATAGGACAAATTGTCAAGTTTCATTAAGTCTATGTTAAAATCTCCCATAAGGATGAATTCTTCATGTTCATTGATTATCACAGGTAGGAGATGCTTTAATGTATCTATAAACCTCATTATAGATTGATTTGGTGGGCGATATAGCACTCCAATAAATATTTTTTTTCTATGTTTAACAACTTCAATAAATAAACTTTCAAAATTTTCTTCAAAAACATTAAGATCTTCCCTCAAAAAGTATATGATGTCGCTTTTAATTGCAATAGCTAATCCTCCTCCTCTCTTATCCATTCTTTCTTTGCTTTCAAATACGTATCCATCGAAACCTGCTCCCTTGCATGAGTCATTACTGAGCCATGTTTCTGTAAGGGCTAATACACTGACAGGATGTTTTACTGATAGTAATAATGATTCAATGTGCTCATAATTTTTTGATAAACTGCGGCAATTTACATGAAGAGATAATCTAAAGTAATTTCATAATTATTAAAGTTTCTGGGGTACAGTATTTCGATTCATTTACATCACCACCGTCTCTCATTCTCAGTTTTTCTTGGACTACAGTAGTTCGAGATTCAGAATGATAAGAGTGTTGACACAAGTAACAGGACCAATTCAATTTTTGAAGTGAAGATAAACTGTCATAATCACATAAATTCAGGCTTTGAAGGCACCTTACATGGAACCACTGATAACATGATACACAGGATAAGTGGATTTGATATAGTTGCACAGACTCACTACATATTGTAAATGGATATACAACAGACATTAGAAGAAAACAGGGTGAATAAAATTGTAGGTGAAAAAATAAACTGTTATGGATATAGCAAAATGTAATTCATAAAATGTTACCAAAACAAAATAAAGAAGATTGACATTCAAAATTCACATCAGGTCACTCATTAACAAAAAGCTTGACGCATGAGGCAAAAGTATGAGGTAGGTAGCCACTAGAGAGTAGAAGAGTAACATTCTCAATATTATGAGCTAACTGATATATAAAATCTCTGTAGAAGAATATTGCTTTCGAAGAGATCATGAAAAGATCATAAAAACACAAGAAGCAAATGTATATATATGAAGTTTGGTTCTTCAATTCGTGGAGCACATAGTTCAAAATAGTTTATTAGTTAGTTAGTAGGTTTCATGTACTTGCTCAACTTGTCGAGGTCTCTCTCCCGTAAAACATTCACTCGTCCCTTTCCATCTTTCAGTTTGATGCAGATGCGTCCGTCTTGGGTCCAAGTCTTGTCCACTATTTCCTTAAAATTTGTTTCTCACCTTCCATAATTCTCTTCGCTTCTTGGTCAGACTTTCGTTGATGTAGATGTGTTGTTCACTATTATCACTCAGCTTCTTGAGGTTGAAACGTGCCGTATAAACACATTCACGAATGCGATAGCTGTTGAATTTGACGATGACGTTCCTAGGTGTCGGATGACTGATCTTCCTCGAATGCGGGTCCGACGATCCAGCTTGGGTTTGGATTTTCGGTTGTCCAAGGCGATGGCTTCGTTCAATTTCGTCCATCTTTACGTAAACACCAAGGTCTTGTTTGCAGATTTGAACATTTCTAGAATCCGTATTTTCGTTTGTCATCTCAGACACACCGCTGAACACAAGACATGTTCGTCTAGAATACTGTTCAGCATCATCATTTGCTTCCTTCAGTTGTGCTATTTCTTTTTCCATCGCAGCTATCATGTCCTTGTGGTTTTCAGAATCAAATTTAAGCGAATCCAAAACATCTTGGCAAATTGAGTCCTTCAAATCACTTAGAAGCTTTCCCTTGACTGTGCGAGCAAGTTGATTGATAAACGAGTCGTCGCTGAGGAGGCTCTCCAAGACTCGTCGAATGGCTGTATTGAGATCAGCATCGCACTCTACAGGCCCCGGTTCTGGTGCTGTAGCATTAGTGGGTTTGGTCACGTGAACTGCCGCCGCGTTAGTGGATTTTGGCGCCGCGTCTTTTGTTGGTTTGGGCACGTGATCCGGTGATGCATGAAGTGGCGCCGTTCCATTCAACTCCTCTGTACTGTCGATTACTGATGGTTTCTCCGCGGCATCTTCGGCGGGGACAATAGTGGACGGCGTTCCGCTGTTTGCTGCAGGTCCTCGCCTTGGCCTTCATGATTTGCTAGACATTTTCACTTAAGTTTCGTCGATATTTGTAAGGTTTAGGATCCAGTTATGGGTTGAAACTGATTCTACATTAGAATAACAATTTGACCGTCCAAGTAGCACAAAATATAAGCAAAATACTTAAGGCAACATTTCCAGTTTAGCTCAGCGTTGAAGAGAGCAATTTAAACACGTCCGCTCATGTTGACCTACCATCATATTCTGTAGTACCTTTTGAAACCGAACTGAATTTTAAATGTGATTTTTAACAACGTTCTAGTTGGAAATTCAGCTTTTTGTTAGTATGAGTGAAAAGAGCTCCTTAAACTGAGTACATTAAGACCAAAAAATAAATTTGGATGAAAAGCGGATGTAGTACCTTTTGAAACTGAGCTCTTTATATATACATATATATATATACACACACACACACTAAACCTAAAAAAGCATTTTTTTTTTCATATATCTCAAAAATGGTTTTACCGATTTTGATCATTCAAACGGTAATAGATAGGAAATTTTCCCATGCATAAATAAATGGCATGTGTCTGTCAATTGTTGGTGTGCAATCATGCATTTTATGACAAAAGGTGTGGAATAAAGAGTTGCACTTTTGTGATTTGTGTAAGCTTCTACACGAATAAGAAGAGAATCACGCATGTTTCTGAACTTTCAAGCACCATTTATTGCATGTCATTCTATGTTTTACATTTAATAAGCACTGTGGATGAACGTGTTCAATTATTGATAGGTCCACCCTCTGCTTTGATCACTTCGCAGCACCTCTCCAGCATAGTTACTGTTGATCAAAATGTGTATGCGGTGTTGATTCAGGTTGGCCCATGGCCCTCTGCAAAATGTGCTGGAACTCATCCAAACACTGCCAGAAGGGTATAGTTCTTCACCTTGTTGGCTTTCCGCTTGATGTTATCCCAGAGGTTCTTGATGGGGTTGCAGTCATAATATTTTGCAGGCCGTTCCATACGCTCAGTAGCATTTTCCTCCACAACTGACCGACGACTCGAGCACTATGGGGTCTTAGTCCATGCAAAACTTGGCTCCATTGGCTGTTGCATACGGGGCACGACCTGCGGCTCCAACACGTCAGGATATCGTTGGACGGTCAGTCGACCTGGACCGGGAAAAAATATCTGTCTTCCCATGGATGGGTGTTCATTGATGCCACCCCACATCATCACGCTTCCAACTTGGGAGCCCACTATATCCGCGATGCAGTCACGTTTGAGCTCCTCCCCTACCCTTCTCCAAACTTTCTCCCCCATCGATCTTCTTTAGGTAGTAGATAATAGACATATCAGTTATTGAACACTCCATCCACTGTGATGCTTATTAAATGTAAAACATAGAGTGACATGCAGTAAATGGTGCTTAAAAGTTCAGAAACATGCGTGATTCTCGACTCATTCGTGTAGAAGCTTACACAAATCACATAAGTGCAATTTTTTATTCCACACCTTATGTCATAAAATGCATGATTGCACACCAACAGTGCCATCAATTGGCCGACACATACAATTCATTTTATGCATAAGAAAATTCCCTATCCATTACCATTTGAATGATCAAAATCGGTTAAATAATTTTTGAGATATATGAAAAAATGCTAAAGGGGGGGGGGGGGGGACTTACTTTTTTGGTTGAGAGTATTTATATTATGTATTTATGTACCGTGCGTCCCAAAAAACTTTACACTTTTGAAATGGCTGCCAAATGAAAAAAAAAATATATGATTCTGGCGGGAAAGGTTTATATGTATGGATAGCTCATGGACTCAACTTTCACATGAGACCAAAAAGGCAGAAAATAATTCATGCTTGGGTGAGCACTGCTCACTTTTGTAAAGGGTATGAAAATTAGGTTGCGCAGGAATTGCGCCTTCCAATTGGTGAGAGGTGAGTCCTTTGGAGCTTACAATATTGAGGGTGATGTGATAAATTCATGATCATTTGCAATCAGTCTGGGTCTGAATGAATTTAATGGTTTATTAAATCAAAACTTTATGCATGAGTAAACAGGAATTGCATTGATTATTGTAGCAATGTACCTTTTCCTGGTAGACTCAGCGGTGTGTTCATGGAGTCGGGATGTGGTGATGGTACATGTTGCAAGTGAGATGAGATAGAGGGTAGAATGGGATGGATGGGAGGGTGGATGGGATAAGGGTCAAGAGGACATTACGCCCCCCCCCCCGCCTTTCTCTCTCTCTCTCTCTCGCTCTCTCTCTCTCTCTCTCTCTCTCGTTTTCTGGGTGTGGTGGTGCATATCTTGACAATTCATATGCATTGATCTCTCCACAATATCAAGACCACCTTCCCTTATCCCAAATTCTATCATGTCCCAAATTTGGTCTTGTTGCTCTCATCCATTGACCGGAAGAATAAGTAGCCAGCATTCTGTGACATTCCTTTTTTCTCTCTTACAAGATGGATGAAACAGTTGTAAAATTGAAAGGAAAATCAACTGAAAAGAAAGACTGACACGTTCATTTTACAAATTTTACCGTATTTCTTGTGAGAAACTCAAGTGCTAAAATGACTGGTGAGTTGGTTGATTGGCTGATTGACTGAGTTACCAGGAAAACGGAGAGAGAGAGAGAGAGAGAGGGGGGGGGGGCGTACAATGTCCTCTTGACCCTTATCCTATCCACTCAACAATGTCCTCCCTTACGATACATCTCACCTCCCCTGCACCATGTACCATCACCCAATCCTGACTCCCATGAACAAACCAGGGAAAGAAGTACAATGCTACAATAATCAATGCGATTCCTCTTCACTCATGCATAAAACTTTGATCTAATAAACCATAAACAAATTCAATCAGCAACCCCAAACTGATTGCAATTGATCATGAATTCATCATATTCCCCTCAATTTTATAAGCTCTAAACGGCTCACATCTCACAATTCGAAGGTGCAATTCCTGCGCAACCTTATTTTCATACCCTTTACAAAAGTTAGCGGTGCTTACCCAAGCATGAATTATGTTCGGCCTTTTTCGTCCCCTGTGAAAGTTGAGTCAATAAGCTATCCATACATGTAAACCTTCAACGCCAAAATCATATATTTTTTTTTTCATTTGGCAGCCATTTCAAAAGTGTAAAGTTTTTTTTAGGACGCACGGTACATATATACATAATATTATAATAATACATAATACATAATATACACTCAACCAAAAAAGTAATTCCCCCCCCCTAGCATTTTTTCATATATCTCAACAATTATTTGACCGATTTTGATCATTCAAATGGTAATGGATAGGGAATTTTCATATGCATAAAGTGAATGGTATGGTATTTTTTTGGGACGCACGGTATAACTAATATTTTGTAGCAATTGATTCTATAGTTAAGGTTCAGCATGTGCAAATGACCGATCACCCATGATATTTTGTTGTTTTTTTTTAAGTGTAAAGTTTTTTTTAGGACGCACGGTAAGCAATTTAGATTCAGACGATCTTAAGCATCTAGGAGGACAGGGGTGACGCTACATGGGGAAGGGGCAACTGTCCCACTTTGATTTTTTTCAAGTGATACGAAAAAAGAAAAGAACATGAGAAAAAAGAAAGAAGAGTATGGGAAATGAGAGGATTGGGTTGTGCAACTATATAATACCCCTATTTCTTTTTAAGAAAGTAAATAAACTGACCTGTCGGTCATCTTGCCCCTATGAAAATACCGTGAATCCGCCCCTTCGTGAGGATTACGTTAATTTTTGGCCATCACGTGTTTGTTTGCTCAAGTCTCTCATCTTTATAGCTCTGTACTTTCAGAACGCTCTGTAACTTCACTTCTCTATTTTGTTGTCTTTCTGTCGCCAGTATCCTTCATTTGCCTTTAATAGTTTTTTTTTTCCTCCCCATTCTTCCCTCCATTCCCTTTTCATGGCTTCCTCTGTTTCCTCTGTTTGTTTTGCCACTTCTTTGCTTCTAGATTTTCTCTCCCTTCCTTTCTTTGCTAAATCACCTTTCGCCCCCCCCCCCACCTCTCTTTTCGCGCTTCGCCCCTCCTCCCCCTACACGATTTCATGAGCTTATATTATGTACCCGTACCTGCTTGGTCCATCATCTACCTACTGGCCCGTCTCGGCAAAGTACAGAGTAGAAGAAGAAGCGGAAGACAAAAGAATAGATCTCGGGAATAGATGGATTAAAGGAGTGACAATAAATACCAAATCATTAAGAGAGATGACAATACTTGCACAAGACACAGCAGTATGCATAGGGGGGGGGGGGTTGTCCATGTGATCACGGATGGCTCACACTCCACATCCACTTTCTCCTATAGGCCCTATACCCCTTCCTTGATCCTCATCACACCTGACCTATTTCTAACTGTTTCCTTGTTTTGATAATCTTTTATTTACTAAACCTTTCCTCAATCTCCCACCTATTTTAACTGTCTTTTGATCAGGGGCAACGACAGGGGAGGGGGGGGGGGGGGGGCAAGGTAACCCGTATAGGTTTATTTCCGTTCTAAATGGCAAAAATAGGGGGATGTTATTTGTAAGACCCACCCTCTCTTGCCAAATTGTACTTTTTTCTTTTTTCTTCTTTTCTCGTTTACTTTTTTTTTTTTTTTTTTTTGATCATTGGGGAAATAAGAGAGGCGGTGGCCCCAAGTAGCGTCCACTGTATAGCGCCGCGTGCCATGAAAGAAAGCATGGAAACAATGATTTAGCCTTCTGGTCCCGTCATCCACTTGTTCTATTTATTCATTCTACCCCCTAACCGCCCCTTTAACCCCCCCTCTCTCTTTCTCTCTCTCTCTTTCCGTCACGCTACCCTTTGTAATCAGTCAAACCGTTGCCATATGAATTAACACCATTCCTTTTTCTCTTTATCTTTTTCTATCCTGCTTTACGCCGTCTATTTCACGAAGTGAAATCCAGTTTAAAGAGGCGGAAATACTTCTTGTGATAAGGTACTTTACAATATACACAGCTGGCTCCGGGAGGAATTATTTGCTTTGCGAGGAGTCCATCATGATGAAGATGATAATGATGGTTGCATGATGGTGAATTTGGTGAACTCGATGATGATGATGATGATGATGATGATGATAGTAGTGATGATGGTGGTGTCAGTGATGTTGATGGTAGGATAAAAACTATACGTTGTGATTATTTCATGGATCAAGATGAAGAAAGCTGAGGTTACTTTTATATTCTGAAATAAAGGATAACATGGGAATTGATGTAGACAGGTCACATGAATCCGCAGACATGATAGAGATATGGAATTTGGGCTGGGTTCAAGCAAGGAAAACGTACAGTCCGGTGTGTTGAGTTAAAAGATGCTAAGACTTAGAATTTTACCACGTTTTCTTTAGGGATGCGATTCTCTACAATACGTGATTGATGATGTTGATAATAATATATTTCTATATTATATTCAGGCTATATCAAATTATATGCTTGCATCTCGCATCTTGAAAACTAGGCTTTAACTTGAGCATAACTATGATTGTATCATTTAAATACTTTGAGTAGCCATAAAAGAAAGCTCCCCCTCTAATTCTGAGTATGCAGCGAATTATGTTCATGTAGCTGTGTAGATTCTCCTAACCTCATACTATGACAATATTATTAAGTTAATACTGTTTTTGCTCTACATATTTGAGTGATGAAAGACTATTTGTATTCTTATCTTTTTATATTCTTTAAAAAAATTACTTGCTTGTATTCATTAAAGGAGAATGCAACCCAGTGCATCAGTGTGCTACCAATGACTGAAGAAGTACAAGAAAAGTAAACGTGAAAGTTTGAAGGAAATTGGAAAATGTGTTAAAGAGTTATGAACTTTGAAAGTTTAAGTAAATCCGTATTGTGGAGATCCTTGAATTGGCAACTTTGCTAGCGTCTGTGATGTCATCGTGGACAACTCTCCATTCATTTTGAAAATATAATTTACCATTTTCTTTATTTTCAAGAAAAAAAATTAAATTCTTTTGATTAATATTTCAGTATCAATTTTGCAAGCATTTTGAGAAAAATTATGTTGATTCCTGACTTAAAATTTCATATAATTTTGTTTTTTTTAATTATGGACAAAATGAACTGAGAGTTGCCCAGGATGACATCACAGATGCTAGTAACCTTGCAAAAGAGATTTACTGAAACTTTCAAAATTCATAACTCTTGAACAGGTCCAATTTTGCTCAAACTTTTACTGTTTATTCTTCTTAGTCATCTTTATTCACTAAGAGCACATCGGGTTAAATACAAGGGGGTGGGGGGGGGGGGGGGAGGGGGTTGATATCCCCACTTTTTAAGGAAGAAATTATATTTTGATTAATCAGATATGAAAACTTTTGTTTTTTGTCACAAATGACCATCATTGTCATAATTTCTATTTGAAAATGCGATTAAAAAACAAAAAAGTGGTAATTTCTGACTTGCTTACAAAATAGATATCAAAAAGTAAGGGGGTCTGTGCAACTGGATAAGGGTCTGTGCTTATACGAAAGTGTGAGTTCGACCAAAAAAACTCGGCAAAAAAGTCGACCATCCCACATTCCTCAAAGTGGATTAACGCCTGTGAATTCTCCTTTAGATGAATTGCATACACTACCTTCACGCTGTATATATATGTATATATATATATATATATATATATATATATATATATAGATAGATATATATATGTGTGTGTGTGTGTGTGTGTGATCAGGTAACATATATAACAGCTTTGGCAACTCTCGTGGAAATAAATACATGTGAAATAAGTGTGTCAGCTCTGGGGAACTTTGATTCATGCAACGCTATTATTCTCTAAATTGATCTAATATATATATAGTGTAAATTTCTAACTTGGATAATGATAGTGGTACTACCATTAGGCTATTCGGACTTCCTATTCCTGTGGTAATCATTTCTAGTATTGTCAATGTGCAGCCAAAGTTTATGTTCAATATAGTGATGTTTTCTTTTCTGTCGCCACCCTCTTTCTTTGCCTTTTTTTTTTTTATTCTCCTCCCCCATTCCCTCTCTATTACTTCCTCTGTTTCCTTCTCTTGTTTTGCCATTTCTTTGCCTCTAGATTTTCTCCCCTGCCAGATCCATCTTAACCTGCATACTGTACGAAATATCCTGCGCTCTCTTTCTTTCTTCGGTAAAACACCTTTCGCCCCCACCTCTCTCACCTCTCACCGCCCTCTCCCCCCCCCCCCCCCATCGATCTTATGAGCTTATCTTATGTACACGTATCTAAACACAACAAAAAAAGTAACTTCACCCCTAAACAAAATGCTGTAATTTTTCAACGAAGAAGTTTTGAGCAA